>VUYV01000041.1:5404822-5428388 GCA_008711295.1 Anarhynchus alexandrinus
AGCAATATGCAATAGGAATACTTTCTCTAGTTGAAGTAAGACAATGTAAGGATGTTCAATTACTCAGAGTATTTACTTATTTCAGTTTATGAATGAGTCGTTATTCCATTTTGCAACAATATCTGTATATCCAAATGTCATTCAGTGTACTGTTCATTTTGCTCTTGAAAAATAACCTCTAGCAAAATTACTATGAGAAACACAGAACAACTTTACCTTCTAATTCTATTTCCACCTCAGATAACCTTGCAAAAGAAACATTTTTCAGTAAGTCCAGAAAACAAATGGGTTTGGACAGTAAAGGTCAAAAGAGAAATTAAACTCCAGAGAAGGAAAATAGACTCTTTATATATGTCTCCAAGAAGTAAGTACTGCCTGTTTATTCTCTGAAGAATCCTAATGACCTACTAAGTGATAGGTGTAACTGATAACAACCTCTACAGAGTCATTTCTGGACATGAACCTAGCTGTGTTGCTGGCTTGTGGCTGGACATCAGACTAAGGAAAATCAAGTTTCTTGGAAACATAACTTTCTTAATGCACTAAACCCAAGATTCTTTCAAGTAGGGAAAGGCAATTAAATGAAGAGAATTGCAAGTTAAGATGGTATAAGCCATCTTAAAAACTATTAAGAAACTGAAAATAACAGTTTGACTCATCTGCATGAGTGATCGGATTGTAATTTCATATGATTTTATGTGTCAAGTTCAAGTAACAGCACTAATATAGTATCATTTTTTCATTATTTCTTTGTGGAAGTGTCCTGTTCAAAAACTGAACTACTTGTTCATAGTTAACTAGTCATATTATCAAAATACAAGCTTCCCTTTGGTGTAATTACAAGTTACATTATTTTACTTACACAGACATTGTCAAATCAAACAGTCTAACAAAAACACTTACGCCTGAACAGAGTCTTTTTACTCATACACGAATGATTATGAAGAGAAATATCTCATCCGTACAATAATCTGAGTTCTTCAGGATGTCTTCCGCAAATCCTATTCTTGGTCTGCATGTGTCTCATGCTTTTGCAGTCAGAGTCTCTCAGTCGGCCATCTGCTCACTGGAGCTGTACGTGTGCCCACAGATGTCCTCATGAGAAAGGGCAGGGCCGTTGAGGTTTCTAAGCCCAGAATACCATGATAGCAACGAAACAGAGTGAACTGGTCATTATACACACATGAACAACAGACCCTGAAGGTATACAGCTACTCTACAACTAGGTTTTTTTTCGTATTTTGAAAATTTATTCACAGACACACACACATACGTGCCCAGTCTTGGTGAGTCACAAGTAAAGGAACTGAAAATTTGGAGTTAAGGAGAGACTGTCACGCAGCATTACCAAAAGTCCTCTACCTCCTAAAATAGCAGTGTTTTGTCAAAAGCATACTTACTTTTATGTGACTTTTCTAGGAAAATCAGAGGAAGAAATGGGACATGAAAACTCTGCAGATGGTCCCCAGGGACTCCTAATACAGGCCTTACACTGACCTGAGAAATGACTGCATTGTAATAAGCCTAAACTGAGTCTAATCCATGCCTGGGTCTAAAAATCTGTAAGTACTTCAAGGAAAGACTGTGATTGGGTATAAGTGATATTTTGTTTGAATGAACCCAACATCAAGGCCAATGTCTCCTCAGCCTTCCTGTTTTATGTAACAACTGTTAAGGAGGCTTTTAGACCTAAACCTGGCAAGAAAGGTGGTGGTGTGTTTCCCCTTCCATCCCAATCAAAGAGAATTACATTAAGGTTTTATGGGCAGAAACGTTTTCTGACTGATAGGAAGATCCTGGTAAGGCCCTTCAAAAGAGTGGGGTTGCACAGTCCTGGGAGGTGATTATGGAGAAAGAACTGCCGAATACATACTAATCAAATTCGTGGATAATCATCATGCTTTAGAGAGAATAAGTAGGCCAGTATGTTAGGCAGCTGGGTATCAATAAATTCCCACTGTCTGTTTGCACCAGCTGGTAAATCTCCCAGCTCAGAGAGCTGGCCAGCCTGGGTCTTTTCTAGTGCGAGTTAAGATAATCTGTATTTCTGAGAATCATGATCCTTCTCAACTTGGCTTCCAGCCAGAAGCCAAGTCATAACATCGAAGAAGGCGGCTTTTGGGTTTGCTACAGACATTTTGTACCAAGTTATGGGATTTTGGCTGGAAAGGAAGATGCATTGGGGGATAAACTAAAGACAAGGCGAATTCTAAATGCTGGAACTAACAAAATATTCATGACCCTAATAAATTTTGTCTGATCTGCCAGTGTAGCCAGGGAACCAGGAAGGCTAGAAGACAAATATGTGTAAAATGTTACAGACCCCACTGTGAAAAAAGAGGCTGGAACGGATCTCAGATGTCTTTTGTCCTGGATCAAAAGGCAAAGCATTTCCTACTCTCGGTTTTTACAGTCCTATCTATCACTGGCTGATTGCGTCTTTGGGACATACTGTGAGTCAGTGCATCTTTTAACTCCCTCTCATGGCTTGACAAGAAATGTTTGTTCAGCCTGTCCACTGGGTTTTGCAGATACTTCAGAAATGACCCAAAATCAGTGGCTTCTTCTCACCAAAGCTTGTGTGGAGAGTTAATCCCTGTACCAGGTCTTGTGTAGTACACAAAGAGGGACAAAGAGTGTCCTTGGAACATGAACAAGAAACACAAAGTTCCAGGAATCTATTTTTAACAGTTTTAAAAGAAAAATCTACCACTAGTTTTCCCCAAATCATTATTAGTTTTCCAAAATGGTACTGATCAGTACTAGTGGCAGGCTAAGCTGAAGTTTTAGAATCGTTCCTAAGAGCTCTGGCCCTGAAAAGCTCCCAGAGAAAGGTTCCAGAACTGGGAAGAAAATCTAGGAGAAAGCTTTTATGCAGGCTTGACACCAGTCTTCTCGTACCTTTAAAAAAAAAATAAATAAAAAATTTAAAAAATTATAAAAAAATCTAGTTTTCTTTCCGATGAACAAGGAGGATGATCAGTACATTTGTGCACCAGCAGACAGCACTGATACTTTTCCATGCAAGCATAGCATTAAATGCCATTCTCTTATATCAATGCACCCGATTTTTCTACACTGTCCCCTTCTTTTTTATTTTTATTAAATAAGTCTGTATTAAAGGACTAAAGGAGATTTTAAAATTTCTAAGCATGTTATCAATTACAGATTAGAGAGCTAGAACCTTTGGCAAAACTTGCAGGGAAAAGCCATTCACTCCTGGAACATGTTTGTGCAGTTACAGTGAGTTTGCAATTTAAGTTTGGAAGAAAAAGGATGGGACGCTGCCCAGAAAGGATTGTAAAAACTGAGACAACCAAGGAAAATCTTGAAATCTGTTTCTTTTCTTTGGATTTTAGAAAAAGATCGAGAGCAAGTTGCTTTCCATGTAACTCCACCTAGACACTAGGAATATGCTTTTTACTTGACTATGGACTGCCATCTGATGGTTTTAGTTAATAATGCTGAAGGACACGTTGAATCTACTTTTAAAAATTCTAGCTCAAAAGAAAACACACATAGGGCCTCATATAACACTGCTGGATGGATTTCAGCTGACTGGTGATTTACAGTTGAGGTTAAATTTTTGACATACTATTTCAGATATACAATAGCTTCACTCTGAAAGGTTTTTCACTACAGTGAAGAATGTCTAGAAAATTCCAGTGTTGGTTTACAGAACAGCTGTGACTTAAAGTTGAATTTTCCAGGATTCATGAAGCTCACGCATGTCTGGCTGTCTGAGAATTTTTCTGGAAAGGAACAGAATTTCCTCTTGCTACCAGGGTTTAATGACCTATCAATGGTGTGTTAAACAAGGTCTCTCACAGTGGGGACAGCATCAGGCCCCAGCTAGCGGCAGCAGCCCTGTTAAGGGAGGTTAGGGCTCTTTGAGTAGACAAGTGTCTTCTCCTTCCCAGGCTGAAACGTGAGGTAGTTCAGTGTTGAAGAAACTGATACAAACCATTGATGACCTTGCCAGTTATAGCTAAAGTCTAATGCTGTTCATTTAACAAACCCACTGAGAAACTAGCAACAAATATCTGGTGTCAATGGAGCTATTTCTTCACAGTTCAGGGCGCAGTACAAACCAGACTGAAGACCAGGGAGAATATCTTTGTTCACTCAACTGCACCTCCCAGCAGCACATATGCTCACTGTCTGATGGGAAGATGTACTCAGTATCAATGAACTCAAAAAATTCCCCTTTCTCTACATGTCCAGGAGTGAGTTAGCTGGGAATGTTTCTTCTCACTGATGCACTGGCATTGAAGAAATCACTGATAGTAATGTAACCTCAGGATTTAAGTGGAACATAAATATTTTAGGATTAAATACTTTTTGGGTGGTACAACAGAAAATATCTTCATTTAAAATAAAAAATAGCGAAATAGATATTGTGCTGAGTGTCTGGCTCTACTGCTCAAAAGGAAAATCTATCATGCTGGGAAAAAAACCCCACACACTTTTTTGAAAAATACGAATATGCGCCTGTTGAGATAATCAATATTCAGGTTAAATATGTTATTAAGAATTATTTTGTTGCAAAACATTTTGTTACAATACTTTAACTTTTAATTGTTCAAATAAAATGCAGAGGGTCAATGACTGATATCAGCATATCCTGTGGTCTCACTTAAGCAACGTTTTGGCAATACTTATTCATGCTAAATTCCTTAGTTCCTCATATACTGGCTGAAGAAGGACAAAATTTATTCAGTAACAGCAAAAGGTCACGGCATAAACCATCACCACTTAAATCCTTAAAGTAAACTTTTATACATCAGGTGAGTTTTAATTTCTATGCATGTAAATTTGAGTAGAATTTCACATGCATTCGGACAAATAATGTTTATCTCTGGAAGAAACATTCATTGTTTTGACCACCAGAAGGCCTCCTTACACTGGGAAAGCTGCTGCAGCAAAGCAATTATGCTTTTCCTCTGCTTACTTTGCAAATCATTGGGTTAAAAAAAAAGGTGATCAAATTTTTAAAATGTTTTTCTTTCTGACCACATCAAATTTTTCTTTTGGATTTATAATGCTTTATTAAGGATTACATTTGAGAAATATTTCTAGTAACACATTTCTCTTCTTATAGTTTTCGCCTCTCCACTGAACGCTTTTTATTATTATTTTGTATGCTCAGTGCTGGGAGTTTTCTTCAGATATGCATCTCTTGCATGTCTGGTCTTCCCTAACAGGTACAGCTGAGTCACTTGTGATATTTAAGGTGAGAAAAAGTTAGAGTCCTCTCATATTGTGGCCTGGAGTTCATAGCATCAGTTTAATAACCCATATGAATGCAAGTTTTCTGATAATTGACTGAAGCACTATATTGGAGATGGGAGCAGTTCTTTGTCATATATTTTCTCTTTATAGGACGAATCTAAAATTGTGAATTTATACAGAAACATAATTTCCTTTCATCTTTTTTTGTGTGGAAAGGGGCTTTATAATTAAATAGTTGGGTAAGATTTAGCATTTAGGTAGATAAGACACATTCACTTCACTCAGAGTTATTGTTTCAGAGGACTATAGGACTACCAAAAAAGAGAGAATCTTGCAGTTTTGTGCATACAGATTTCCTGTGATTTCAAAATTAACCTATTTAAAAAGCAAGAAGGAAATCTGAGTGTTTTCTCCTGACAATATTGCTTGTCAGGATCTGGAATCTTTCAAACTCTATCATTCAATGCAAGCCAAAGGACTGGGCTCCAAATATTTTCTCATACTTTAATGCACTTCTACCTTACAATCAATGTATTTTAATCACCACAAAGTGTGGCCAATTTTACTTTAATTTATATTTTAACCACCATTGTCAATATATCTCAAATATGTTATGTTTCTGTTATTCTGTTGTTTACTTATATACTTACATAAAAATATCTTTTTGCACCATGTTAAGCAATTACTCAAACATATTGAAAAAAAACCCCACATTTCCATGTTTCTAAGATCTGGTGAATTAGCACTTCTAAGCTGTCTAGATACAAGCATTTTCAAGTTTCAAAACTTTTAAAATGTGTCACATATCATATGTGCCCATCTTCCCATTGCAAATCTGCATTGGTACTGGACATAACCAAATTAAGTACCAATTCTGTAGTTCTTAGATATTCTGACTGTCTTGGAATCTTTCCTACTCAGTCATTGTCAGAAAAAAATGTCACGTTGCAAAATTAGGGCACTGTTGCAAATTACATACACCAAAAATTTGAAAAGGATACACTGATTTGGATTGCCTTAATTTTCAGGTTGCCTACAACATGGCTCAGGTTTGATACTTTAAAATAAAGGTGTTTAAAGTAAGTGGACTCCCTAAAACTTATAAATGTACTACTGTATTTCATTTAGTCCTGCTCTAAAGTAAATATAATTGATTTAAGATTTGCAGGTGAGAGTAGCAATATGTATTCTTATTATTTCTCAAGGATGCTGTCATCTTATTTACTACAACTATTCCTCTCCTTTACTGAAAAAAAGAAAAAGGGCAGATGAGCCAGAGTGTGTTATATTCCATGGTATGGTTTCATTACAATGCTCTGTTATGATGGGAGATACAAGGTACATAAATAATAATTACAACATAGAATATTGTGGCAGTAAGTTCCAAAATCAGTTATTTTTTCTGTTTATTACTTGATCCAAAGGAAAAATATAGAACTATTACTTCAATTTTCAGCTTACTAGGATTGCTTAAAATAATAATTGGGAGATTTATTTGTTTGCAGCACATTCAGTCACACGTTCTTCCTCTCATTCAGAGATTTTAAGTGTAAAAATGGATTATTTTTTTAAAATGAACAGCCACTTGAGAATGTAGGCTGTGAACTTCAAGTAACTTTTTAACGCCCATTGAAGTTAAGCCAGATAATTATGTGAAAGTAATTTACATGAGTTTGATTTTGCCTCTTCAACCTAAAGCCAGTGATAAAAGAACTGCCCAATTCCTTCTCATGTATATGAAAGCAACTAACACCAATGATTCAACTGAGTGAAACTGTAAATTAAAATGGTTTTCTCCCACATAGAAATCTACATAAACCAAATGTTCCATATTCATTCATCACCTATTTTACAGAGTAAGCACTCTTTAGATATCACACATCTAAAGGACAACATCGAAACTCAAACAGCAAAGGGCTGAAAAGTAGATATTTTTCTTTCAGAAAAGTTTACCAAAGAATAAGCATGCTCTTCACTTATTCTTTCCTGAAACTGTTGAGATGAAGCATGATGAACGCATTCTAGTTACCAGGTTTTTATTCAACTAAATGTGGACCTGGCACTTCCACATCTGCAGGCTACTTTTCAGATTATCCGTAACAGGGTTGGCCAATTACATTGTGGGCATCAGAGCTTAAGCAGGTTTTTGAGCAGATCTGGGCCCTGGGAGCCAAGGCACCTCCAAATCGTTGTCGATGGGAGGCAGGTACTTCCAGCTTTCCTGAATTTCAAAGTCTCTGGAAGCTGACTCTCTTACCTCACACAGCCGACTGGTCTCATCTTGCCTCTGTGAACATCATCCCCTTCCAGCTCCTGCTGGGTTTCAGTTGTCATACTGAACCACTAATTTGAGAATGAAAACTATGGTCTGGCTCATCACTCTTGTAAGGTTACCAACACCCTCCCCCTCCCCCCCCTGCAGTAATTACGGGCTCCATATTCGAAGGAAAGCGTCACAGAGAGCAAAATTTCCCCTCCCATCAGCACCAGACATCTCTGTTCACCAGGGAAGCGTTTTGATGGTAAGGGATGTTCTAAGTGCAGACTATGCAACAGATACCTGTACTACCTGTACAGTATGGGAATAAGTGAACTCACTGGGCTGTTCTCAACTTAGTTGTAGGTTGTATTTGCGAACCTAAGTATCTCCTGTAATTTCTCATCACCTCAGTTTCCCTAGGGTAGAATGGGTAGAATTCATTAACATTTGAAAAGCCATCTGAGATCTTGAGATGGAAGGATGCATAAGTGCAGATCAAAGAGAACTGTGCACCAATACTGATAAAAAGAAGAACACCCGCAGCTCAAGCTATAGCCTTAAGTACACCATTAGCTTAACCTCAGTGAAATTTATCTGCATGAGTGGAGGTTGCGAAGGGTGCCCAAGGACATGGGTAAGCTCTTGAGGATCTGACGGGTGTCTTCAAAGTCTCCTCAGGTATCCTCTCACTTTAGTGGGAATTATCAGTGTTTATGACCTGGCAGGACTGGTTTGTAGACATAAAATGTGCTTGTAATTTTATTTAGCATCTGTTTAAACAAAGCATTAGCACAAAAAGATCCCTGATACAGAAGGAATTAACCAGAAGACCTTTTATCTGTAAGAAACTAGTTGAAAGGAAGAGTGGATGATGAAACCACTTTTTTTGAGGTAGTTGGCAATTTATGGAATGAGATACACACTAATATGAAGAGCATCACAAACATGCCTGGACTAAATACAGGTATAATAATATAATCTTCTCCTTCGCGCTTTTATGCAAACAGATATATAAGGAAACATTTGTAAAAAAATCACCAGATAATTCTGCTTTTCCATCACCCTTTTCAGGCATATAGTCCATGATTTCATCCCTCGCAATGGAGAAGAGAGGAAGAAACAGTCAGGATGGTTAACAGAATAAAGTCCTTTTCTGACCTGAGTCTTAGCGAACTGTTATTTTTAGCTTTCCCACAGCAAATGACAAATCCTTTGTCCTGTGACATAAGCCATTGTTTAAAAGGAAACCTAAACTGACTGTGACTTTGTTCTTCTCAAGTAATAGTATTGGCCTGAAAGCTTCAGGTATTTAAAGCTTCGCGTTATGTCATTCTTCTTCAAGATTGTAACATAATTGCAGTGATGTACCCTTACATGTTATTTATCCACAGACTGAAATTGTGAGAAACTGCAATGATCAAAGTAACTGATTAATGGGGACACTAAGGCAAGATTCTGACTTAGCCTGGATGTATCCAACCATAATGATTTTAATCTCAGCTTTGCCATCAAACACCTTTATTTCTGCATGCAGCAGAATTATCCTAATTATCTAGGGTTCCTTTCTTTCCTTTTTTTTTTTTTATTTTAATATTTTTTCTTTTTCTTGGAATAAACATTAAAAAGCTGCTCCAGAGCCCTAAGCGCCTCCTCAGCCACAAATCAACAAACAGAAATGCTGCAGACTAGCCCTCAGAACTTGCAGATGTTCTTGGACACAAACCTACCCACAATGAGCTTGGCTCCCCACCTGCCCCACTCTGCATTTTGGCTTCTGCAGCTGCCTAGGCAATACACACACCAGACAGCACGCCTTGAGAATTGACAAAGCAAAGATCGTTCAGAGGGATCTTGTTTGAGAGCAGAAGATCTATAAATGAGAATTCTGTCATATTGCTGCAGATCACGTACTCCAGAATTGTTCATTAATACTTGTCACTGAGAGATGGACAGGGCGTCGTTTTTGCAAAGTAGATCAGGGATTTTCCTTTTGATAACGTGATGTTAAGCTTGGGAGGTTTCCAGCAGTGCTAAGGGAAGCGACAAATGCTCAGATGACTTGGAAACACCCTCTGACCAGTTGGAGACACTCTTCCAAAAGTGCAGTTTCTTTTGAAAGGTACCTGAGGTTCAAGATCCCTATTGCATGCACTGTTACTTCTCTTTTCAGTTCACTAGAAATACTGGTCTCCTTTTTCTCCTGCTTATACCAGCTGTGGGTCCATTGAGTCACTGGTATTTCCACTGAGAATAAACGCTCTCCCTTTCCACTTCTCTCTTGTTGATCTCTGCTTCTCACTCTCTCCTGCTGGCTTTTCTTCTGTATTCTGCCTGGGTTAATACTCATATTCTCTCCCCTTTGATATAACACATTCATTTCCCATCTCTGGCTAGAAACTGTACCCTCTTTCCCATCGCCACAGCATTTCTTCTCCCAGTGTCCCTAGGAAGAATATTCTGTTCATGCATCTGCTGGTGGGTACTGCCTTTGTCCCCCAGCTCTCCCACTGCTCTCCTGCCTGGATGCTGGGGGTTGCGGAGGGACAGCTGATGGCTCTTTGGCAAGCATTTTAGGTGAACGAAAGGTCCCAGATACATAAGTGAGCACAGCCCTGGCTTCAGGACTGAATTAGTAGACAGAATTTTATATACCAGACAACAGCTAATGGAATGAAATTCAAGTGCCTACGTCCAAAATTGTACTGTTGAAAACTCAGCTGCCACATAAACCTGAGGACCTTTAAACTGATCACTCTTTCAGGTTTTCCAGACTTGAAGCTCTGCAGATCAGTATCACACTAGTATTTAAACACAATTTTGAGTTCTGAGCAATGTAGTACCCTTCTCAACATAAGCTTAGTGGTCCAGATATCACAAAATACAGAGGTACATGCCCCTTTCTTTTGAAATGCTCAAGGCTTAAAATATGACTAACAACAATGTGGGAGGCCAGGGTTTAATTCTATCTTTTGAGAAATTCAAACCAATGTTTCCTATTTGTCAGGAATGAGTCCTAAAACCAGATGATGGATCACGCTGGACTGAGTCAGTGGAAAGCGATAGTCTGTACTCCAGATCTAGTGTTAGAATTGTGGGAGCTTCAGAAAGAGTCCAAGACATGGACCCTTCCGTCCTTACATCTGCACACTGTATAACTTTGTGGCTACAAAATTTCAGTAGCAGTGAGGTTTTCCAGAGATGTGAACTCCAAGTAGTTTTCGCAGTTGCTTGTTCCTCTCTGCAATAGTAATTTGAATCTACATAGTTAAAAACATGTAATTCCAAAAACACGTTGGTGCCACCAAAAGTGGCTTTTTGGAGATGTCTCGCATTTTCATTCTGCTCAAGTCCAGAAGTTGAGTAAAGGTTACAGATATGCTGAAAAATTTATCAAGACTGATGGTTTTCATACAAGGATCCCAGTGCAGCCCTATGCTCACAGTTGTATTTATACAGTGTATTTACACAGCATTTACTGTATGTGCAGTGTATGTATAAAACAAAAGATCCCTCTGTTTTGGCAGGATTTTATAGTGAGTCCAACTTCTCTGTTGCTTTTTCCTCTGCTCTCCCCCTCATCATTCCAACCTTTGCCTTATGACACGGTTCCCCAGACCACCATTGGTAGGGACTAGGATATCTCAATCACAAATTGGTTAAGGACAGAGATTCTGTGCCCAGGTAAATAAGTTTTATAACCAGTAGTGGGTAATTTTCATGTGATTTAAAAAATGTTGAATTTGACTTTTAGCCATACCACAGAACAGTTTAAAATAATCATGCAACAGAGAGAATAAACAGATAGTAAATGAGAAAGGCTGGGATATTTTTTTTTAGGTATATGGCTTTTGTGCTACATATTTTGTGCCCAGTATGGTTGTTAAACTTGTAAACCCACCAAGGTCAAGTCTGAAATTCAGAATAGAGATGAACTTGTTTTTGTCAGGATCAATTTGTGGCAACAGCAGTTTTATCAGCAGGGTGTAGTAACTATGGCATAGGACTGTCAAACTGCCAGTTGAGTCTCTGGGAAGCCTATTATCAGATAGGGTGATGATTATTATTACAGTCCCATCATCTTGGTTTTCCTGAAATTTCTTGTAGAAACATGAGAAAATAATTGATAGACACAATACAGAGAATGAAATGACTTTTCTTTGAGAGTGTACCTTTACATAATCCCTCTGCCTCCTTCCTCACTTTACCGTGTAAAAAAGACTGAAAAGAGATGAGCAAAAAGGTGAAGGCACTGTAGAAAAACCTAGACCATTTCTTCAATATTAGAGACTGAAAATTGTGTGGTAAAATCCTGTACGTACCGCACAGAACTCAGCCTGAACAGCAGAAAAGGAATCTTTTTCTATAACACTGGTAAAGTTATATCAGTTATAGCATAGCTTCCGAAGACACTGAACAGTACCTATAAAAGTTAAAAAGCAATCTCTGAGAGGAAGGTGGAAGGAGAAGAGTGTAGACCAGAGAAATTAAGGAAGACTGGTGTCCAAAGACATAATTGCCAAACAACTAAAAGTACTGGACAAGTGAAAAAAGGAGGTATAGAAATGAAATAACAGAATGGCTGGCCCAGCAGATAAGGCATAACTTCTGCGTTCACAGTGGTTTGCTATGACCACACACATCTGCTGCCCACAGAAAGTTCATTCCAAGGTCCTGCCCGAGGTCACTTCCTTGTGATTGCTCAAGAGGCAGAAATATTTCACTTTCTGGTATTCTCCCTTTGGCAAGCAGCTTTCTTCATAGCAGCTTTGAAAATATCACACAGCAAGGAATGTACATAACAGATGCCTTAGAAGAGCACTGAGTACCATGTACTTCATGCACCATTCTCTTCCTCTAGGTTTCTGTATTGCCTATAATATAGGGGAAAGAGGAAGAGGGGGAGTAGGAAAGATTGTATTTTTTTCCTTCTGGTTCTCTAAGTTTTATAAATTTCCCCAGATGCCACTGTCTGCAATTCATGTACAAATCCATAAATAACATGTCAATAATTGCATGTAGAAGTCACCAACTATCTCATCTTGCATGATGTCTACAGATGCACATGGAAAAGTATCTCAGTGATTAGTATGAGTTTTTACTCCTTCAATTGTCAAGATTTTCTAGTTCAAATTAAAGGCAATTTGTAGCAGAGGCTTCTGAAATACTCTCTTGCCTTTTTTTTTTTTGTGCTTTAATCCACATTACTTGTCACTAACAGAGATTTTCCATTCAGTAAAAGCCTGTAACAAGAAAAATTGTTCTCTCAGAGTCTTCTCTTGGCTCAAGAAGCTCAAGAAGACTATGTCATTGTCTAAAATTAGACCACAATTTCAGGTCAATATAAACAAAGAGGGCGAGGCTCAAAGTAGCCTCTATACTTCCGTCTCTCTACCTCCCCAGTCTATTTCTCTAATTATTTCTTATGGTTTTGGTGTGATTGTTTTGTTTTGATTATCTGCCTTTAGATATAACTTGCGTCTATCTCCCTCAGACACAGACACTTCCTGCGCTGCAAAGATATACAGCTCTTCTGGATAGTCAATTTACTGCCATTACAGTAAACACATCAATCTTCCAGTATTAAATCCTGCAGCTAAATTGTAGGTCTTGTCAGAGATTTTGAAATTTTGTTACTGATGCATCCAGAGGGAGGATCAGGTTTTACCTGATGATTTCTCCCTCTGCCGTTCTTTTAGTTCAAAGTTCCTGGTTGTGCTTTGGAGTGTGCCAGGTAGGTTAAAGTTCATTAAAAACAGCGGAAAAGATATGCGGTGCCAGCCTTCCCACGCTGCATTGCTAGTATGTGGGCATGGAAGGGCATATACACCAAATGTTCCCATCCTTCCTTCTATTGTAGAGATTAAGAAGCATGAGCGATTGTCGTCTTCTCCATCCATCTGTTAAATCTGTCTCATCCACCTCCCCAAAAAGAGGTACTTCCATTGAAATTGGTCATACTAGTCATAAATAGCACAGAAACACAGCTATCACAAAACAAACATTTTTGTGTGTGTCCCACAAATGACTTCGGTTCATGATTTAAATTGTAAAAGTGAGCTGGGAAAGTTCATTTCTAGACAAGCCTATTTTTTGGTTGGTTTTTTTTTTTTTTTAATTTATTTGACTCTACAATGCATTTGGAGGCATAGGGTTCACAGGGATGTGCCTAAGAAAAAGTGCTTCAGGCCATATTAACCATTTGAGCCAACCCCTTTGCCCCGGACTAGGATAAAAGGTTAGGTATGGAGAGGATCAGAAACTGATAATCACAGAAAATTACAACAGGATCATGTGATCTCAACTAAAAGAGATTTTAAAATTAAATTTGGTTAGATAGGAATGATGAAAATATGGGCAGAAGCAGGAAGCAAAGGCCAGATTGACTCCTGTAGGCAGAAAGGCATGCACACAATCCCTCAGAGTATGCACAGCATTTGAGCATCAGGTGAGCTCAGAATCCTTTTATGCTTTTGCACTCAGTTACCCCTCAGGATTGAGATAGTGAAAAAGGAGGGAAAAAGACTGTATAGGGTGCAGAAGTACCTCATGTATTGAGCAGCCGAAAAAAAGACCACACTGGTGATCCCACAGGGTCAGCACAGAACACCGAGGGCAAGACTTGACAAGTGCAAGATCACAGCTCTTTGTCCCACAGTTCCCATGCTCTATATCATATTAACCTCCATAAACAAGGCATACAGCAGGAAGCCAAGATCTTTTCTTTTTTTCCTCCTGACTGCTTTAAAAAGAGCTTTTCCATGTGAGACAAGTAACAGAAACAGCAGTAAAGCTTCACCAAAGACAGGCTGGCTCCTGAATCAAGGGAGTAAGAGAGATAAGGTGACCTTGCTTGAGAAGAGCAAGGCATCTGTCAGAGTAAAGGAGTGACAGGGAAGTCTATTCGAACTTTGCCAAAAGCCTGGATATTTATGACTGCAATGTGCCTCTCAAGCTCTTCATCTTAACCCACCCCCACATATGAAGACTGACCCCTAGATTTAGTGAAAAACAATATTGCATAATTGCATTAAAGCAATGTGCTGTCAAGTGTCCCAGTCAATTAAGCCCAATGTTTGCAGTTCCCCCGGCAACCTAATCCCAGGGTGTGTGGATATTTCAGCTCTTTCCATACTGCTAAATAAAACCAGGGCAAGAAACAAGCTTGAGCACTCGCCTGGTGATCATCCACACTGTTTATCTGCTAGCATGCTTCCAGGCTGGTTTGGCTTATGCCAGTTGTTTGAGAAGCGGTGCCTAAGCTTGGCTGGAGGGATAGCCCATGCAGGGATCAATTCCAATAGGCAGTATAGACATCACGGCACCAGGTTTTGTTCCCTCCAGCCTCAACAGTCTTCCAACATCATCCCAGCTTTGCATCTCCAAAGACTCCTCATGCTGTACCCTAGATCAAGCAATGTATGAAAACATGTATGAAAACATCATACATTTCATGTATGAAAACATCATTCTCATGAGACCCCAGCGTAATACCCAGGTTTTTTCAGATGCTTTGTACTGAAAAAAAAAAAAAAAAATAAAATCACAGAAAATAGTTCTGTTTTAGCCCTAGAAGAGTATGTTTCAAGGTTCACAGGAGGCCCAAGACTATGTACATAACTGTGGCTAGGATGGGCCACCTGCTCTCAGGGTCAGAAAATTGCTTCTGTCTCATTTAGCAGCGGACGTGTAGGGTTTGCATCTCTGCAGAAAGCTCAGTGGTTCCAGAGAGCATTATGGCAATAAAAGGGATAAACCACAGCTAAATTTTGACATAAAGGAAAACATGGGAAAGGAATCCTCTTCTTTTCTGTTGTGCCACAGCAGCAGCACCAAGATTTTATCTACAAAATACTGGGGAGCTCAAGGGAAGGAAACAAGCCAGTGCTGTCTGCCATTGCTCCACAGCCACCTGCAGGCAGTGTGTGCAGGTCAGTGCGCTGACAGCTCACTTGCTTCTTCTGTTTGAACAGATGGAGTCAGCAACAGAAGATGAACATGTTCCTCTGGTAATCCTGCCAGCGCTTTGGTTTCTATAGACTTGCCATAGTGGCTTAAAATGGAGATGGCCTTAACTTAGACTGAGGTGTGACTTTCAGAAGAAGAAAAATAAACACTCACACCACATATATTAAAAACATAAATCCCGTGTGCTGCACCTACATGCCCACATCTCCAAAGCCAGTGCATCCCCAGACTTATCCCCTGTACTGCCCTATATTTCATTTTCCCAAAGACCTCAGGCTTCCGACATGGACCCACAGATTTTAATTACTTTTTTTAAACTTGCCTTACAATATGGACTGCTACCAAAAATGCGTCAAGAAATTTCCAGCAAGAGTTAATTTTCCCTAGAATTCTGACTTGGCTGAAACTCAGGGTATGTGAGTAGAAATCATAGCTCTCGGCACCCAGGCTTCATTATCGTAACACAGATCTAAACCCATGCAGCCCTCTTGTGTGTTCTCTGCCATACAGCACTATGTCCTCGCACGGCTATTATTATTAATGGTTGTGTTATTCTGACTTTCAACTGCATCTCAGTACAAACGAGTTCAAAGGCCGCAATTAGAATTGGGGACCAGTACACTGGGGCATACACAGAAATCCTCACACACAGAGAAATCCTTTGGCTCCTGTCCCAAAAGCTTATTATTATAATTAAGATTTATGTTATAAAGGCAGTTAGAGGTGCCAAAAGAAATTGGGGCCCATTATGTCATAAATACATCTACTGCATAAATACATAGTAAAAAGTAACTCTTGCCTTGAAGAACCTGCAGTCAAGGGCTTCAAGCAACTGATAAATCTGCAACTGCAAGTTTAGCAACAAAGTTTGGGACACACCCAATTTAAATAGGCAATTAGTGTCATTGCTATCACCTGTGTGATACTCTTGCCTCCATATTGGGCTGAATCACGCCTATTAAAAAAAAATGTATTCTGCTTAACAGATAATAAAATGACAGGAAGAAAAAAGGATTGAGGATACCTGTTCATATCAGATATGTAAAGAGTGGCCAAGGGCAGAATACGATGGTTTAATCATTGACTCTTTTTCAGCTCTTCATTGAAGATTTTCCATCCCCTGTGATCCATCAAAATGGTTTTAGTACCTATTACTTGCCTAGTAACCATTTCCCTCTTGTCCCTATACAATCACCCACTACCTGAAGAACTTCCTCACCTTTTGTTGTTACAGAGGGATCATGCCAAAGTGGCAGGAAGGTGGGAATTTTGTTTGCTAAATATGAATAATGGGATCTGTTGTCATGACATTAACGCTTCTGAGATACCACCAAGATCTGCCCACTGCTTGAGGTCTCAGTTTAGTTTGCCTCTTTCTCCTCCCTTCTCGAGTCAATAGTTTCTTAATAGGAAGCCATCAGGGTCTAGAGATTTGGGCATTCAAAGAATATCTGAGTCTGTAAATGGAGGAAAAGTGGATTTCTGAGTTCATGTCTCCTGGCTGGGACAAAAGTTAATAATCATAATAATAATAAGCCCTTTGCCACCACGCACAGACAATAACGGAGATTTGCTCTTAAAGTTCATTTCCTCAGAGAAACTCTGTGAAGGTATTCAGCCACAAAGGGAGTGAAAGGAAAGATAAATGGACCGTGCCAGAAAGCTGCGAATTTCCTTTTTCTAGAGGATAACTAGACTTTATTCATCTTTTTAAAAAGACTTTTTGGAGAACTTTTGCTTAATCTCACATGCTTAAGGTATGTGAGTGTCCAAGGCAGCAGTGTACATAGTGGTCTCCTTCAGTATGCTTACCTGATTCTACAGTTGCAGCAGTTATCTGATAATAGAGTTGGTCACAATGCATCTTTGATTATTGTCACCATGCCTAAAAAACCTGACGCTGAACATTGCCAGCAGTGAACACTATATAAAGCCCAGGTACACAGCAGGGATATGAACAAAAGACACAGAAACAAGACGTCCTGCTCCCTGCACTAACCTCCTTGAAGTATTAAGGCAAGTTGAAGTTCAATGTTTAGGCTTTCTACAAAAATGGGGCCCTGCTCCTTGTTGCAATACCTACCTTGTTGACTTTCTGGTGTAGAACCAGCAGCCACGGGTCATGCGGGACTCCCCTTCCAGTGTGATGAGGGTCAGAGAAACCAGCATCCTGAGTAAGGAGATGTCTAGATGAACTGGTGGCAAAAGCATAAGAGAGACTCCCGTACTCACCCTCACCAAGGCACAGGGACAATGGCCATTTTGTTGTCTTTTTAAATTCATAGCTGTGACTCCTGAGATACCCTGCCAAAGCCCTGCCAGGGTTTTCCTTGTCCCCGGCGCTCTGCTGAAAATGTTTTTCCCTCTATATTCATGTGCATGAACAGAGATTCGAACCCTGCTCTTCTGACCCACTAACGAAGGTTTTGTCCTCAAGGTTATAGGGTATCTTTGATTAATGCTTTTTTTGTTCAACTTAGTATATTTTGTCATTCAACTTAATCAATTTTGTGTAGAATCCTTGATCATTCTTTGAGCGATAGAGAGACAAATCCTTTTACATGGTAATAGGGGCACTTACACAGAAAGTGTGGGTTCCTGATCTTGACCAACAATAAGGTGAAAATGCAAACTGGAAAATCAGGGATTAAAGGAAAGGCTCACCCAATGGATAACTAATGGCTGAGGCTGGCTGTATTGTTCATTTCTACCTAAACAATTCAAGAACTGAGATTTTAATTCAGATGGATATTTCACAAAAATTCACAGAAATACCACAGGAAATACCTGATTGTAGAGAAGGAAACCTACGTACCCTGCCCTTTCAACACAGTTGTCATTTCTCACCATGACATTATATTTCCATCTCGTATATCAGCTGACAGCAGAGTAGGAAATTCAGGTTTCAGCTTTAGATATCTCCATCCTTTCGTACACCTATCTTCAAGTCCCTCTCTGCAAGGCACTCTCAGCCATTTGGTGCTAGTACAGCTAAAAGGCTTAGTCATGGTCTGGATCAAGGACTGTCTTCTGCAATTCCAGTGATAGATGACAGTGGGCCTTACCCACAGAGGCATTTCAGAGCATCATGGATACTTAAAAACAGACCAAGAAAACTAAACACTGCACTGAAAACAGAATTCCTCCCCTAGTCAGGAGAGAGGAAACAAACCGTATCTGACAGAGTGTGTCACAGTATTTACTACACTACTGAAGGTGCTGAGTTTGCTGATGGCATAGGAAATATTTGTAATGGAAAAAAATACAATTAAATAAGACATTTATTCTCTCTCCCAGAAACCTAAGTTTCACCAGTACCTTTCAAAAAAAAAGGTATAATCAAGAGTGTATTAATTACAAAGATATGTTTAATATACTACAGTTTTCTGTCTGCTGCCAGCACCTCAATTATATTCAGTCTCTTATGTGCCTGCAGCCACAGGCATGTCAATACTACACACTGAAAAAAAACCCCAAATTCATGTCTTATTAAATTTGCAACTGTAGCCGCACCCATTTCACACCTGAATTTCTCATCCTCCAGGCGGATTTCACTTACGCATTTTCAAGCAAAATGCACTGTGTAAGAGTTTGTTTCACCATTTAGGCTCTTAAGCATGCTGTTTCCTTCTCCTTTAAAAAACTGTATTTGTGTGGTCAATGGAGGATCATCAGATCATGAACCATCATCTCTTTCTCTCTTCCAGTCAGAATTAAAATCATAAGAATACAGTGCATGATATAAAGCTCAGGTTGCATATTCTCTTTTTTCTTATAGTGAAAATTCAGGAGTTATCATTCAACGCCTTCACATATTATCTTATCATGAGCATTTGAAAATGAAAGCAACTGGTTTGTCTTTTTAATTACTTAACTTTTTGCCATACTCTATAGATAGACAAATTCACACAACTGACATTCTTTTCCTTCTGTTTCCATACATACAGCTGAGACCTGACTCGCCTGACATTACAATTTATTTATATGATGAGATACTCAAATTCATAGAAGAAAAGCAATGGTAGGAAAAAATACAGAAAGAAAGTGCTTGGGTAAGCCAGTTAAGAATCATAGATACTGATGACAATTGCTTATTTGATTGATGGGATACTGGACTCCACCTCTTTTTCAGTTATTCACTGTGAGATAGGAGAGCTTTAGCAAAGGACACTGCAGAATCTTCCTGCTTTCTAGGACATCCCTGCCAGGTGGCTGGAACACTGGTCTTACTGATTGAACATGTACATCCCCTCAGGCAGAAGAAGGTTGTGAATTCAAGTGTCCCACAACCCACTTGAGTTTTCTAATCGCCTGACTCCTGGATGGGGATGCAGGGAGCATCACTGCCCCTCCCACTGCTTGTGCAAGGCCTGACGAGAGAGGCCTCTTCAGAAAAACCCTACACAATTTGGCCATGTAGGTGGATAGATTGAAGAACATGCAGTCTACGGGTCTCCGCAAGGCTCAGGTGTCTACTGTCTCAGTATTGCCAACAAGACCGTTCTCACAAAAATACTTTTAGTGTGCAGGGGTGTTACTGAGTAAACTTTAAGCACTTCATGGTTTTGGGAGTCTTTAGAGCCAGATGGCATTTTAGTAGAGGTTTCGGAAAAGAAAATGGTAACTTTAAGACCCTGCACACACAGCAAAGTGACTTCCATGTGTGTACAATCCCCTAGCTAATTGATGGGAGATGTGGAGGTGCTGGTAGGTAGGCTGTGTTTTCCCCTCATTATAAGCAACTGTGGTATTCTCAGCAAAGGAGAGTAGTCAGCAAGTGCAAAGTAGTCAGTAATCTTGGGAAAAGAGGTTGGATCAGTCAATGGAATGTGGGACCTCACCTAGTACAGGAAGACCACTGTGATGGTGGCTAGCTCTTTCCTGTTGAACTAATCATTTGTGTAACTGTTTCGAAGGGCTGTATGCTGCGGCAATATAACCGATATTTTTCAGATATACTGATGTTCAGCAGACTCATCACTTTTCCAGGGTGATGTAATATTTTTGTGATCTATATCCCTGTGAGGACCAGTTTCTTATACAAAGTACAATGTATTTCTGTAAACCTGTGAAATCCTCGAGAAAGGGGGACACATCGAGAGATCAGAATGTAAGTTGGTATCTGCAGAATTTCTGCTGTAGACACTTTGTATGGTTTTAACTTTAGCTTTTGAGCCAAATTTGCTACTGACATGATGACTGGAACTAAAACTACTGACATTCATGCCATTGGAGACTTTGTTCTTATGTTACCTCCACTATATAGTGAAAATGATACTCAGTTCTTGCTGTGAGAGCTGGTACAAAGGTTGTGAGAGCTAATCCATGTTTGCAAAGTGCTGCCTAAACACTAAATAATGATGGAAGTTATCATAGTCTGACTAGTCTCCTTATTCTTTACATCACTATCTTATTTTTGGTTACTCATCAGTGTTCTCATGCTTCCTTTTCCTTTTCCTGAGACGTCATTATAAGGCAACTGTTTAAAGGCAACAGATTGCTCACAGATCCTGAGCGACCCTAGCAAGTATAAAATAGTTCAGGTCTCTGTTTTTCCCATTTGTTTTTAAGACTATCTGCATTCGACATATACTAGTCTCTTCTTTTTGTCTGTGTCTCATGTCCAAGCATTTTAAAGCATAAACCAGAAGGACGTTGCCTGAGCTAGTAGGAGGGGATGGAGGAAATCCTATACTGGAGGAACAATTACAGGAAGCTGACACAGCCATTAAGATGTTTAGAAGAATCAACCGAGAAGAAAGTGGTTTTGGTATGATGCCAAGTTAGAGAAGGAAATGGCTTGTACGCAGGGATGGATTTCAAAAAGTAAACATAAAAAAAGTGCAAAAATGGTTGTCTTAGTATTTAGCTGAAAATAATCTCGCAACTTTGAGACAGTCTGTTACCTATTCACCTTCTGTAAAGGAGGTAAACAGAGGTCACATCTTTCCAGAGAGGGATTCCCTCAAAACTGGGAATACTCCCAGCAAGAAAAGAGCTGTCAAAACCTTGTACCCATCTTCATATGGCCTGACTATGAAAATGAATGTGACTGAACTGCATTGTATCCGGACTCTGTCCAAGCGGCCCATTAGGAGCTTTTAGCTTCTGGCATTGTTTCATGCTGCCTGAACATCTTACCCATAATCTGCACTGGTGTGAGAAATGGAGAGGCACATGTGGCTTAATTCCTCACCTTCAAAAGCTTTCTAAAGCTATGGTTCTTTTTCTTGGTCTCCCAAATTTTGTTGAGTTAAAAGACCTTGAATTTACATATTCTCAGTAACGAACTTCATTTTAAAAGATAAAATCTTCATGCTCATGAGACATATTCCCATGCCCCTGCTCATGGTAATGCTGGTCAGAAAGTTCATGTTCCATCATCAAAGAAGACTTTATCATATTCTGCCACCTTGGGGCTTGCACATGTGACAAGTCAGCATTCGCTCCATCTCTACAGAGTACACAGCGCAGGGCTGAGAGGCGTGGAGGGTGGACACAAGCACACAAATGGACATCAGGAAGCCCAAGCCCCTGGTACCCTGGCAAGTAGACAGAAATTACTCTATGAGGACTGAAAAATCTTTTCCACAGGGAGAAGAAATATGTTACAAAAAGTGTTGAGATGATTGAGAACTGCATTTGGGCCTGGAAGGCAATAGGGGAGATGAAAAAGAATGACTGTGGCTGAACAAGAAGGGGAGATAGGAATAGAAGCACTTGGTTGTATATTAACATAAATTTAGAAAACACTGTATGGAAAATAGGTGGGGTAAGAGATGAAGAGACAAATTCATTAAAGAGCTGGGATGTGAGAGGGCCACTGGGACGAGCTGGTCTAAAAACTGAGATGAGGAGGAGGAAAGTAGGAAAATGGAACAGATTCTGGGCAGTGAGGTGAAGCCCAGCGCAGCAAGATTGCTGTGACAGAAAAGAAATAGCTGAAGACCAGAGACTGAGACAAAACATGGTGTAAGGAAAAGGGTGGAGAAAGGGATGGATTGAAGAGGGAAGGAGAATTAAAGTGGGAAAACAGACATAAGAGTCACTTCTAATTAAAAATCACCCTGTTCCATAATCTTCAATGGAGCCTTACTGCTGGCAGCCCTGCTGGCAGCAAATGTTTGTGAGACCCACAAGCAAAATGTCAGCCTTGTACCATCATTAGGAATGTCTGCATGGAGGACTCATGTATAAATTCATAGGAATTAAGACTGAAGATACCATTGATTTCCAAATGCTCAAAAAGGTATCCACTCTTGACTTGAAGACAGGAAAAGACAGAAACTGTCTAATTGCTGTTGAAACAAAAGTCAGCTCATTGCTTCCATTACAAATTCACGTTTTTTAACTTCCAATCACAACTGCTTGTTATCTGTCTGTTAGGATAGGAAAGAAATCTTTTCCATTTTATTGTTTCTCACAGCTAGGGTATTTAAATTCTAAAAACAAATCACTGTTTGATAGTATTTAAAAGCTAAACAGATTGAGCCATTTAGGTTTCTCACAGTTTTCAGATGGTAAGACATTTTTGTTGCTATCATTTTCACAAATCCTTTCCCTTTGTGGGGATAGCAGTTGGAATCTCCTATCATTTCAGTGCTGCTTTATTGAACTAAACCAATTATTGGGTTAGTTAAGAAACTGACATCCTGGATAAATTCACACTTTAATTAAGCAATTATTTAAAATGCTTAGAAGATCATTCCGATAACACCAGTGGGCTTCACTGGTAGATTCCTAATAATTTCCTATTGTAAATAGAAACAAAGGGGTCATAAAGAAATACCAGGCCTGCATATCAGTTTCTAACTGAGCTCATGGCTCTGTACTTCTGCTGATGTCACCAAGCATGACGTTGAACCTTTTATTTGACCCTGAAATATTCATTAGACTTTAAGTGTATGACCATTTAAGTGTATGACCAACCAGGGTTGTAGTCGTGGGTGACTCAGCTCTGAGGGGGACGGAGGGGCCCATATGTAGGGCAGACCCCACTCTCAGGGAAGTCTGCTGCCTTCCGGGGGCACGGGTCAAGGACATCTCAAAGAGACTCCCTAGCCTGGTGCAGCCCTCGGACTACTACCCACTGCTCCTGTTCCATGTGGG
>VUYV01000041.1:5431789-5533398 GCA_008711295.1 Anarhynchus alexandrinus
CCCTGGAGGTGTTCAAGGCCAGGCTGGACGTGGCCTTGGGCAACCTGGTCTAGTGGGAGGTGTCCCTGCCTATGGCAGGGGGGTTGGAACTCGATGATCTTCAAGGTCCTTTCCAACCTAAACCATTCTATGATTCTATTGTATGATGATTCCTAGGAGTCACACTGCTTCAGCAACACCTCCTAGCATAACATATTTACATACCCACATGTTCAGTAGCAGTTTGGTTTCTTTTTGTCTGAAAAGAGCAAGAAAAATTCTTAGAAGAGCTTTAGCAGGAACTATTTCTGTCTTAAACTTCGTAATATATGTGTGTGCCATTATATTATAGTACTTTTTATGGTTACATAATTACTCAGTTAATCTAGAGTTATAGCATGCACTTTTATAGATAAATTTATTGTCAGTAATGACTAAAATCATGATATAGACCCAGACTCTAAGTTCATTATATGAAATCATTCACCTCAGAATGTTCTTATCTTCTCCCTCTCACAAGGAAGCCACGTAGTCTGGCATTTCTCAAAGGCAGGTAAGAGAACTAACCACCCATATCCTATTCATACTGAAAACTGTACACTTCTTCCTTTTGACGTATAGAAAAGGTCATGTCAGTCACGGGCACTTACTTTTCTCTATCTTCTGTATAAATGTATTCCACTAGCCACGGATCTGTCCAAAGGCATCATCTATCTCTTCATTAAGCTCAGTGCTGTACGTTTATGTGCATTTTTCCCTTTTTAAGGTTCATGGTATAATCGTGAGTAAATTGTTGTAAGTTACCTGCTTAGCCCACGTGGCCAGGTTTTTATGCAGAATGTAAGGTTTTCAAGCCTCCTGCTTAACCGTCCTAGTGTCAATTTGGTAATGTTTGTGGCTTTTTCAGTTTTCCCTTTTTTAAAAATAGGAAATAACACAACTTCCATGTCTTTTGCATTAAAATAATACTTTTATTGGCCATTATGATTGGGTAAGAAATGCCAGATGTGTCTGTACCATCCCAGTTAAGCAACCTAGAGTATATGCTCTATAATGCAAGCTATTACTTTTTGAAGGCAGGTAGGATTTTTTATGTGTGTGATGTACAATGCACAGCAATTTGATTTTAAACATTAAGATATGTAAAATGTAGCTTATTCCCGCTTCTTTCTAGCTAGAGCTTGTCTTTCCAACAATACCCCAGTTCTGTGGTCATTATCTTTTGCGTTATTGCTCTATCCAGTTTTGGCTGTAAGAACTGCAAAAGCAGAGATTGATATATTTCCCTGTAAAGCTCTGCTGTTTGAAAAGAGAAAGCATTTACTAAAAGCCAACATATTGCTTATAATAAATGTGGGCTGTCATGTATCATAGTGTGATAGAATTTAGTAAATACAGGGGTTTTATCAGTGACTATCACGTGAATAATAAGGCTAGGTCATTTTAATATCCTTCTCTGTGAAACCAACATGGATAATGTCAAGGAATACGTCATTCACCCAAAAGAATCATTCAAGCACAGGCCAATAGGGCAACAAAGACTGGTACTATTCAGGAGGCAAAAGAGAAAGCCTCAGGCGTACCCCAATCATGTTACAGTTCAGAAGGTTATGCCAGGGTCAGAGAGCTCCACAGAGAGGTCCCTGCTCCCTTTGCCCATCAGAAAGTGGCGGGAGTCTAAGAAATTTGTGAACTCAGGAAACGCATGTTGCACAGAAATATGTTTTTGGAGTTGGGTAAAGGAAGAAGCAAACGGGGAGTGGGGGGGAGTGTGTGCTTGCTGTTCGGTGCTCTTATTTTCTGGGGACAGTTGTATCCCCTCACACAGCCATAGAATTTCTTTCAGAGCAGAAGGAACTCCATCTAAGCAGGAGGAACCTGCAAAAGATCAAGAGTGGCCTCAGGGAAAACACTGCAACACCCCTCCATCACCCATAGCATCTGCACCCCACTAGCTCCCACAGTAGTCAGTGGGCCCCTGTTCTGCCCCTACAACAAAGAGAAGACACTAATTGTCCGAGAGTGATACCTGAGAAGGCAACAGAGCAAGTGGTGGGTTACCATAGCTGTCCAACAGCAAACACAAAGAATAGCAACCAAACTTTGTTTTCCTCTGTCTGTATGGCTGGCTGAAGGACTATGTCTCTCCTTCATCAGGATTCATAGTCCTAAATCCTCTCCTGTCTTTTCACTCAAGAAATGGCTTAAAATGTAGAAAAAGCTCCCACTTTTAGTCAACTGCTTGCTAATCATCATACCTTCCCTGCGGGGAGAATGAGTTCAAATATTTCTTGCAGTGATTTGAACATTTTTTTACCTCAGGAGACAGTCCAAACAACAGGCTATGCAGTATGATGGAGTGCATTCCTTTTTTTGATTTTATTCTATTTCCCATGAAACAATGAAGTTTTCGTCAGATGCAAGACGAAAGGCAAACTCCTGTGGGTTTGAACACTCACCGGGCAAAAAGCAAAAGCTAATTTCCAGCCCCTGTTCTGGGCAATACTTTGTGTAAAATTCTGCAATGATATCTGAATCCTATGTGTCTGTATCCATTATTGATAAATGCTGTTTAACCACTAAGTCTTGCTTGCATGAGGCACCTAAATCCTATAGGTGAGCACAACATCTTTTGTCTGCAGCTATTTTAGACATCCCCTGCTTTGCAATGTGAATGCAAAGGAGGACTTGGATGCTTAAGTCTACCAAATAATCAGTTATTGAAACACAGAACCAGTCCGTGCCGTGATATCCAAGGCTCCTTTGTGAACCTAAGCACTCCAGACAAGCAGTGGTAGAAACACGAGTGCCTGCAGAACGTGACTGCTCCTGTGGTTCAGTCAGTATCCAAGCTAGGGGGTTGTGGATGAATATCCTGTACTTAAAAGCACAGGGAGACATTGTAATACCCAGGTCCTTTTGCAGAGATAGCTCTATCTCTAATTTTATACTTCAGGGTTAACACACAATGATATTATGCAATGATCATTTAGTGAACCCTTTATTCTCCTTGGGAATTAGGACTTCCTTGTATTCAGTCCTGCATAGCTGGAAGGGTATCTGGACTTTTGGACACAGCAGTTATATATTCTTAAAAAGGAAATTGATTCTACAGACGTTGAGAGTAGATAGGCTGTGTTCAACACAAATAAAACAGCTTTTAACATTTCAGATACTCTAGTCCAGAAATTTGAAGTACATCTGACAAGCGGAATGAACCAAAACTATCAAGAATACACAGATATTTTTTCGATGGATGAATTAGTGAAGCTTTCATTTTAGCTTTTTCTTAGGAGTTCATTGAGAAAACTGCATTATTTATTTTACCTAGAGGAAGAAGCAGAATTTGCTCATCCACATACCAAACAACCAATGATTGCTCAAAAAAATAACCATCAAAATAAAAGGAGACTGAAAGTTTTTGCCAGAACTATAGTTTTAGCCTGTTTTCCTTTTGGGAATCTTAAGTAGAAACCTGCTTGTTATATACTCCATTAACCAAAGATTCTGTAAATAAACATCTTATTATTTCGGAAAGACATGATATGGTTTGTTTCAGCCATAGTCAGGCACAACAGAGCTGTTGTTAGTGTGATCACAGCAGGCATTAGTATCACAACCAGGCACAGAAACCGCCGCATCAGAGATGAGGGAACAAGGATTCCAGTTCACCTAAGTCTAGAACAGTGAGCTTTGAAGCGCCAGCTAACACAGCTCAGTTCCCAGGATATACAAATTAGCCCTAAAAATACTGTGCATGATAGATAGCTGGAAGTTTAGTTCCTTTTACATTTGTATAAATGTAAATCAGAATTATAAGTCAAGTAATTTTCAATAAAGGATGATCGGTAATCTACTTCAACAATGTTCATATAAATATTGAAGATAGAATTATTTTTACATTACTGCTGATGAAGTAATAGCTTTTCATAGTAACTGCTTTTCATTCACATCAGCAATAACGGTGTCTTTTATTTAACAGTAGAACTTAATGGGAAGAATTATGGCTGTAGCCCTTGAACTATGATTAAAATACTCCATTGCAAACAGAAAATGTAAAGTAAGGTTGCCAGCACTGTAGAAAACCTGATATTGCAGAATTGTTGCTCTGCCCTGCACAGCTTAAAGGCTGATGTTGGGCTTAAAGAACAAGGTGGGAGAGTCATAAGTTCATGCTTCAGATTTCTCCCTTTGATCTACAGTTTTGACTGACATTGGGCAAAGAACTGAAATCCTCAGAAGAAAAGGGGAGAAGTTTTCCTGAGTCTTTGATCAGTCCTTCGGTCTTTTTGACAGAGTTTCCCACCTCTAATATAGGGATACCATTAGTCTTTTGTCTAAGTTTTTAGCCATTAAAAGGGTAGATATCCTACATAACTTAGACAAGTTTCTTCAGTGCAAAATACTCATACAAACTAATTTAGGCTACTTGAAACATCTAACTTCACTTCCACTTTGGCACCAAAACTGGTGGCCTAAGGCAAGTTTTGTCCCACCTGACTCAAGTGCCTAAATTAGGAGACCAGTTTCCCTCGAGTCCTTAGAGTTCACAGAGAGAGAGACATATACTGAGGCATTTATGGTGTTGTAGTGGGAGATGCACCTTGCAGGACCCCTCATTCTCCATTGACTCTAGGAAGCGTAGAGTGACTGCACTCCTATCATAGATATTTTGATTGCCTGAACTTAGCTGAGCTGGATCTAGATCTTAGTTCTGCACTGAGCCAAGGGAGAGTATTATGGAGCTCACATAAGTACCCCATATAATCTAAAATATGTATGGCTAAAAAAAACATAGAAGGAAGCATATCATCACTGAAATGAATTAGAATATGCCCACCACCTCTCAGACTTAGAAATGAATTTACGTACAGTTATTTCCCTTGCCAAATCTGGTGTATTCATTTAAGGAGTTAAATATGAGACTTGGCTCTACTTTACTAGTAAGGAAGGAAGGAATGTGTCTTTGAAAAAGTTTTTCATGCCCTTCTCTCATTCTTGCTTGTACATTTCAATTGCTGTTGTCATATTTTCCAGTCTTAACATCCCCTTGAGTAATTATTGCCACACAATTAAGAAAACATTTAGAATGGAAAAGTCATTTGTTAAAGAGTTTCACCCTAAACCAATGGTGTACTCTTGTGCTTTGACTGATAACCTTTTCCCTGGCAGCTTGCTGGGATCTGATGACTGTTTAGGTTCACTCGTTACTGATTCTTGAGTTGAATTGTCTGTGACCTGACCTTTCAAGTAGTATATTTGCATGCTGAAACTAACACTTTTTGACAGTTCAGTAGGGGTCAGCTTGACAATCCTTAAAGCACAAAAGACATATTTACTTAGTTTGGAGTGCAGAGCCTTTTTTCACTATTTTTCTACAGAGTTTGATGGGTTAACCCATAGGATTTTCTGTCCTAGGATTGGATTCTGTGCTCTTCCTGTTATGTTCTCTGTATATTTACAATATGTGTTAAGCAAAAAAAATGTTAGTGTTGAAGCAATCAGTTAAAAATACTAATAGCAAAAATTCTGGGTTAAATTAAAAAAAAAGAGTAAAATATGCCACATTTCTTTCAGAAATCAGATAATTTAAGTAAAAATCTCCATGGTGTGTAGAAGACTATATGGAATATATTTCATATATCCCCAAATAGTCGTCTTTAGAATAATGCTAACGGATATTCTAAAAGGTATGTGCTGAGATGGATGTTCCTCAGGGTGATAATGAAAGGTTACAAGTCCAGCTCCTCCTTCCACCCCTCTCTGCTGCTGCAAATCTGGCACTGATAATGGGGCTGTGCAAGAACAAAAATAAAGACAAAGAAAGGTTGGGCTATAATGGGGGACTACTAAATTAAAAATGATCAAATAATGAAAGGTAAAGCTGCATTCGGTTAATCTCTTCTTCCCATCTGTAATAAACATACGTAATGCTAGACAAAGGTGGCTAATACTGGGAATTGCTTAACGTATTGAATTTCTCTTCCTTGTCTGTTATTCACCCCATTTTAATATTTCAGCTATACCCTCAGCTTTACACTTCTTATTGTCGTTTTAAAAGCTCTGCAGGACTCCATTGTACTTTGCATGCCTATCACTGTCAAGCAGCATTTTGCCTTCATTCTGTTCCACTGTTTTCCACCTCTGTGTTTATCTCACATTCTTGGACAGATATTCCTGCTTTTTTTGGTACAGTACCTTTCATAAAGAATAACATCACTAGGACATTTAATGAATGTTTCGCGAATGTCTAGCATATATTAGGAATTAGTATTATTAATTTTTTATCCAAAATAAATATTCTGGAGATGCGTGCTGTGGCTGATACTTTACACATTTGATAACAGTGTGAATCAGAATTGAACAAAGAGAATAGATAAATTAGCAAGTGATCCATAATCTGTTGCACTGTGTGGCACAGAGAAGCTTACTAGGACTTCTGAAAGGTTGCAACAGAAAAGATTTGAAATTCTTGAATTTTAATTGAATTTGAAATTAAAGGGGATTTGGAATACCATATTGCCATTTCTAAAGGAAGAACAACAAAGAGAATGATCTGAAATACCGATAGGCATTAATGGGACGTCAAAAATCGTAACTGCTTATAAAGAAGTTTTCAAATGTCAAGAAAATTTCTGCTTGCCACCATTTAATTTATGTGTTCTGAAAGCAAACCATCTGGCTACATTAAAATGAGTAGAAAATAATAATGCAAATATTATTGATGCATAATATATAACAATAGTATGACATCATCCAGAGTAGCAAGTTCAAATTCATCCATGCCATTATGTTGGAACAGTAACTGAGACAGCAGAGTTTGGACCAGGTAATGATAATTACTGGGAGCAGTAGGAAAAAAACATGATATTTTCTTAGAAAGGAATGGGAACATTACAATTCTACAAATTAACGACCAACAGTCAGTTGTGAAAGAAGGCATTCCTCTTTCATCTTTTCTCCAAAATCAAGAATCAAAGGACAGTCACTGATATTGTCAAGCATCTCATTTAAAGTCGACAGATGGAAGGAAGTTTTTTTACATAACATGTAATTAATGGTATTCTTTGGACCATTGCTTCAAATTCATAGCAAAGCCAAAAATTTAAGAGGACTTTTTAAAGCATTAGACAATTAAAGAGATAAAAGGAACATTCAGTTATATAGGTGTGTGAGATTATACACACACACAAGATATTAAAAGAACTTTATTAAAATTGCGACATCATCCCTTCAAAAAAGTTGGAGGATGCCAATATTAAAGTTGCCTGCACAACATTAATTTGGCCTTTTATGCATGTGATTATAATAAAGGCTTAAGTTAAATGATCACATCCTTTTTTCCCACAGGACTTCTGCCTCATTTCAGTCATGCTACAGGGACATGTCCAGGCAGAATCAAGTTTATCTGCCTACGCACCCAGCAAAGCTAGTGTAAAAAACCCCAAACTTAACAACAATAAAAAAACCTCTGGTCCAGAAGCTGTACAGTCATGTTAGCAAAATACTGCATTTGATTTAACATGCCTCCTGCAAGAAGGCTGCATGACTTCCCTACCGCAGCTGGCTCGCTTCTGGCCAGGGGAATGCAAGTGTGGTATGCAAGGCTATCTGCAGCCGGCCACGTAGGTTTGCCCGCGGTTGTATCTTGCCAGAGCATTCGTATATCTTCATTGGCAGGTGCAGATTTTTAATTTTGAGAACATTAAACTCAGCAGTGGTCTCTTAAGCAACTCACATTTTCCACTCTCTAAATTCATTCAAGACCAAATGCTGCTCTGCATTACAGACTGTCTCGCTGAGTGACTAATTACTCCAGGGAACGTTGCACAAAGTGCTTTGTATCTCTGAACACTTCCCCCTCTCCCCTTTCTGGTTTTAAAACAGTCCCAAGACAATTATACCTGTGAATAAGCAGCTTTCAAAACACTGATTGTTACCACGGGGAGGACAGAAAGCCAGTTGCCAAGATTGCGAGGAAGAACATTCAGAAAAAGATGGTCTCCACCATTCTCCCTTCTTACCCCCATGTTTCTGCTGCAGAAATCATTTGAACAGGATGCAACAGGCAGTGATGAGCACATGCTCTGTACTGTCACAGTGTCTGTGAGTATTCCTATGTCCTGCCATATAAAGTGTCCAACTGACATCAATAGAAATATAATGTGTGCCAATTTTTCACATTAAAAAATTATAGCTCTATTTAACGTTAGCCTTACTGAAACTGCATGCAGAAAATACTTGAAAAAGAATCAAGGTCATTTAACCATTTTAACAAATAGCGTAATTTGAAGTCCATTTCAATTATGCAAAACAACAACAACAACAAAAGGAACATTTTGGAATGCTTCCATGAAGTTTAGAGACAGAAATATTACTTGTCTCAAACATGCTCTCCAAAAAGATCTTTTCAAGATTCGATTATTTGGAGTTTGAATAAATCCACAGAAGGGCAACATTTCAAGGAAAGTAATTGCAGTACACTTCAAATTCTGTCCAAAAAACCCACCTACAAAACAAATCTAAAAACTTACAGCTGAATGGATTAAATTATATCCTGAAACCAGGAAAAATATATGATGTCTCCAACCCATTTGTAAACATTTTTCCAATTTCAAGTGGTGTAAATCCAAAGTAAATCTCCTGACTCAAGTGAAGTTCTTCAGAGAGATATTAGTGCAAATAAAGACAGAATCTGGCATGAGAGATCAAAAAAACCTTTTTAAGGAAACAGAATTTAATAGTTTGACATAATGGATTATTCTGATTATTATTATTCTCCTAAAGGCTACAGAAGGATAAGCTGATTAATGGTTGGAGAATGCATCATGCACTTTCAAAGTTGTTCAGCATGCTTACAGTCCGCTTAAAGTTAGCTTGTGTTTTTAAGGTCCTCTTAAGAGCATATTAATGCTTAGACCTGTGACTGTCTAAAGAAAATTTCTTCAGGTAAGTTTCCAGAAAAAAGTTGTACTTGAAGTAATAGTTATAAAACACTGCAACATTTATCTGTGAGTGTAGAAAACTACTATGAATAAGGCATTTGAAAAACGAGGCTCCTAGAGTTCAGTTCTTCAGCTTGAAAACAAAATGTATGGTAAAAATAACCTCCTTCATTTATAAGTTCTCCTTCATTTATGAGTGTTATAATGACACCAGCTCTTGAGAGAAAAAGAAAATTCTAAAAGAATGAAATATCATATAAATCAGAGTGATGCATTTATCAACATGGTGATGATTTTTCTATATAGATATTACAGCAGCGCTAATGTGAGGCTGCCTTCAGGCTAATTATGCTGGGGAATTCAACTCATTCCAGAATTAACACTGCAATTTTAGAAGATAGAAATACCCTGAGTTGGTCCATTTAACCCAGTTCCTACGTGCAAAATGGAAGCTCATGTTTTAAGTTAGTGTCTAAGCAGAAAGAAGGAAAAGATGCTGTGATAAGGGCTGGGTGAGGTATATGCTGGGTTAAGGCAATTCAAATCCCTAGAGGAAAAGAGACTGACCACAAAAGCAAAGCTGTGGGAAAAAGCAAAAGTAGGTGAGTTCAGACAAGTAGACAGGGAGGAGCTGTGTAGGGCCTCAGCTGAAGAGGGAGATATGTGAACAGCATGTGTTGGGTAGTTGCAGCCACTGAAGAGTTTAGAAGGTGATGTATCATGGACTGAATAATAGATCAGCAGAAAAATATGGTTTTGGCACATAAAAGTAGGCCTGTGGCACTTATGTATTTACATGAGGAAATCAAACCCCTAATTAATTAATTTACGTGCTGAGTAAGTACTATATAGGGCACTCACTATGATAGCATCTAGCCAACAAAACTGACCAGTTGAAACGTTTCCCAAAACTTGCCCAGAAAGTGGTGGAATTTAATAATCCTGCCACTGATACACAAATAGATATTTCTAACCTTCTGAAAACTGTATTACTTCACCACTCTTGCTCTCAGTAATTTGCATATTAGTCAGTATAGGGTTATTTTTTCCATTAATGTCTGTCTACACACAGACAAATTCAGACTTTTGTAACATGTTGAATATGTCACCATAGTGCCTTTACTTAAATAAGGATGCTTTGTACAGAAATGAAAGTTTGGAGAAATGTCGTGCAAAGATGTTGCCAGTAAATAACTTTCTCCAGAACTGCTTTCTTTATTTTCCAGACGTTCTTGACTTAGTTATGCCATGTTTTGTTCTCTCTCTTTGTATAGTTTTAAACTAGCGTATACATAATAGGTGCCAGTATGACCGTCTTAAAGCAGGGGTAAACTAAGTCAGACAGCTCTTCTAGTACTGATTACTCATGGGTGCCCTTGAAAACTCATTGGACAGCCAGTTTCAATAAAGTTTCCAGCCACATGCTGCTTAAGCTGACTCTGACAAGAATACTGTTTGGTACCGTGCTCCTAACCCTAAGTGGTTCTTGTTCTAGGTAACACTCTAAATCTCAAGGTGATTGTAACATAAATTCAATTTCAAAAAAAGCTTCTGACTGCATATTCTCAATCACAGGTTGATTATAATAAAAACTGTGGTGCTTATTCAAATGGTAGCTGTAACACATGAATTATCCCAAACTTGCTGACGGAACAGCTCTCGGTGCCACAGTCACACTCACTGTGTTGTGCACAGTATGCAGAACGAATAAACAATGAGTAATAGTAATCTTCAGTTTAATAATCCGCTTATTAAAGTGGATGGGTTGTTTTGTCATAAAGCTACACTTTTTAAAAAATTAAGTAAGGTCCATTAAATGGTTCCTGAGAAAGTAGTGCCATTTTTAATTCTACTTTACAAAATGTTCTAGCCACCTATTGTTCTAATACAGACAACACCTGTGCTTCTCTGTTCAAACTCAAATATTTTTTAGCTTAGAAAAGGTAAAGGGATGAAGAAAGAAATGAGGTCCTCTATTGAGATATCCACAAAACAAAATGCAGTAGGATCAAGCAATGTTACTGTGATCTCCTGCTTCCGTATTGAGGGTAATTGGAGAGATCCTCCTGCGTGCTAGCTATCCACTTTGCATTCTTTGCGAATGTCAACGTCTATGTGAAATCAGTGGGAGCTACCATACACAAACAGTGCTCAGCTGATCTCATTGATATAAGAATGCCCTTATAGCTTTTCTGTCATGCTACACTGCATAACCTGCATCAGAATTTGACAATACTTCTCCATAATGGATCATACTTAAAAGGGAGTACGACTTGCAGACCACATCCTTCTCCAGTTAAACAACAACCCTATGGCAACGGCAGCATGTATTTATATGGAAAAATAATATTGGGAAAGTATTTTCTCGATTCCTTACTGTCATTTAATGTGATTTAATGGTTAGAAGGAAAGGAAGTCACACCATATGTCTGGTGTGTTCTTTGCAGATCACTGACTGCAAATTGGGAACAACTGTTCTAAATCGTGTACGATTTGCAAGAAATAAAGATCCTCATCTTGCTGAGTTCTGAGTACTTACCGGGGTTTTTTTGCATGTTTTCAGCTCATCAGAGGAAGCCAAGGTCAGTAGCATACCATACACTAGAGCAAGGAGATTAATCTTGCTTTATACTAGACTATTTCTGGGGTAAGGAGACCAGACTTGTTTCATTTTAAATGTACCTTAAATGACTAAGATTAAGTATACTAAAACAAATGGTACAACTGAGTAATTGCCTTGGCTTTTCAGAATACTGGTACTGCAGAGACCACAGTTTGAAAGCTGCTGGTACAACATACCGATCTTAGGAGGTACTAATAAATACCTTGAATCCAAAGTACTAAGGGAGTGAACTAAACTGATTAAATGATGCATAAGGTTCCTTAATTAACAAGTAAGTCTGTAATATTTCAATTTTTTAATGTTTCTCTTAGTTTGAGTTTATAACTATATTACTTGGTTGTCATTTGCAAATCATAGCTGAAGCATCTGTGTTCTTTTCTTTATAAATGTAAACTTGAACTTTCATTTAGATGCAAAAAGGAAATAAACTTAATTTTAATTCAACTCACAAAAATCTGTAACAGCTTTTAGAGCTGTAGTCTTTATTTTTTTAATGAGTAAGATTTTTTTTCTTTTTAATTTTTACAGTAAAATTTAATCAAATAGCTGAATCACAGTGGAAATACCAACAGAAAACTACAACAATCCCATTAGACTAGGACCACCATTGGGTGGTTAGACCCAAAGGATATGTTGGATGCCAGTATGAAAAGTGGATTTGAAAACCCTTTTGATATTCCTCCCTTCATTTAGCATGGTTGATTTAAAGCTTACTTACCCCTGGTTGCTTGTATAATGCACCAACCCACTCACACCAAAGTACTCACAGCTGCCTAGGTGTGAGCGCTTTGCAACTTCTGCTACCTTAGAGGGGTTGGTTTGACCTAAGATGGAACATCCAGCACTTTGATAACTCTTTGAGTTATCTCAAACTGAGCAACCATCCATCCTAAGACTTCAAATTCTAGTGTTTAATGATTAAAGTTTAATTTCTAGTGTTTAAACAACTCTGCTAAAAATAATAACTAGGTTAAATGACAAAGGTATAGTTTCCTCATAGACTGGTTATGTCTCCTTGAAAAGGGGAAGGAAGGAGAGGAGGACTACAAGGGTGGGACAGTTTCACCTTTCACTGTTTTTTCTGGAGAAGCTGGACTTCTTGATAAACTGTTCTTGGGGAGAGACGAGGAGAAGGAGGTCCAGGCATTATTCTCATCTGCTGCAGGTAGTAATTGTGGCCAGAAAGGCAGAGCCTTCACAGAGCCATTTGGTGGAGCCTGGGGAATGCAGGTCAATGGAGTGAGTAAATGAGAGAGTAGAGCTGTCTCTCTGTCATAATAGAATTTATCCCGTAACAGTTAACCTTACATAGTATTAGACTTGCCCTCTCATTTCCAGATTAAAGCACCTCTATTCACAGGAGGCGATATTTGTCAAGACTGACCATGTTTTAAAAAAAGTTTCCCCAGAAAGAAGCATATGGTCATTTGAGAGGAATCAAGAAAACGGGTTCAGCTCTCACGCTTTGTTGCTTCTTTCTGGCTGGAGAAAGTGAGAGTTTCACTACAGCTAGGCAAGGTAAGCTAAACTGCTTGAGCAATAATTAAACTGCCTAATAAAAGCTTTGGCATATAAGTGTGTGGAGAAAAAAATGCCCCAGTAACTTTTATTATAGTTTCCTCAGACTTCCTTTGGCTGCTTCCTGTCTTTTTCAAATTTCTCCTGTCTCCTTTAACAATAGGCTTTTAGCTTCAAAATTGCTGCCAAAATAGGCATTAAAAATCCTGATTTATTTATCTGCTTCGATGTACAGACATTGTGATTATAGTTGCTACTTTCCACAGATGCTTTCCAAATACCTAGATAGCTAGCCCAGACAGTATGTGTTGGCACATTTTTTCTTATCCTTTCAGAGAGGCGAATATCACCTACTCTGCAGCCCACCCACAGGACTCCAGAGAGACCTTTTTAGGATGCTTCAGTTACCATGAACAGTAGGTGGCAACCATGCTCCCTGCTTTTGGTAACAAGTCCCCTTAAAATCCTACTTCCTCTACACTTGAACCCTCTACCTAAAGCTGGAGCTGTCTCTGAACTTGTCAGTAGTGTAGGCAAAATTGAACGGTAGGGAACTTTGAAGTGAAGGACTTCAACCTGAGTCTGTGCTGAACAAGTGGTGGTTGTGTGATCCTTCTATTTCTGCTCTCCTTCTGTCTTCTCAGCCTCACCAATATAGTTGTAGCCAAAACTGATAGATATTCTCTGCAGTTCACTGTACCATCACACTCTTCTTTCTGCTCTCTCCCACTGACCGGTGACATATTGCCTCAGATGTAAGGTAAGGAATGAGCTGTGTCCCCAGCAGTCTGTTGTCCTAGGCAGCTCCCTAAGTTGTCTGTGCCTAAAATTGGTCCACACATGTCATGGGTGTCATGAAACGGTCTACTGACAATATGGAAGCTGACATGATTTTCCCCAGGAAAATTAATACATAATGATGTCTCCAGAATTGCATTCACCAAAAGACTGTAGATCTCTATTAATAAAAACTACAGGTCTTTATTAATTGCATAGATGGTTGAATTGAGTGCAGCCTCAGCAAGTTGATGGATGACATCAAGCTGAGCGATGCAGTTGGTATGCTTGAGGGAAGGGATGCCATCCAGGAGGACCTTGACAGGCTTGAGGAGTGGGCCTGTGCAAACCTCATAAAGTTCCACAGGGCCAAGTGCAAGGTCCTGCACCTGCGTCAGGGCAATCCCCAATATCAGTACAGATTGAGTGATGAATGGATTGAGAGCAGCCCTGCAGAGAAGTACTTGAGAGTATTGGTTGATTGAAAAATTGGACATGAGCCAGCAATGTGCGCTTGCAGCCTAGAAATCAGATTGTATCCTGGGCTACATTAAAAGAAGCATGGCCATCAGGTCGAGGGAGCTGACTCTCTCGCTTTACTCCTCTCTCATGAGACCTCACCTAGCATACTGCATCCAGTTCTGGGGTCTCCAGTACAAGACAGACATTGGTGTATTAGATTAGGTCCAGAGGAGAGTCACAAAAATTATCAGAGAGCTGGAACACCCCTTCTATGAACAAAGGTTGAGAGAGTTAAGGCTATTCAGCCTGGAGAAGAGAAGGCTTGGGGACATCCTGTTGCATTCTTTCAATATATAAAGGGGACTTATAAGAAAGATGGAGAGACACCTTTTGCCAAGGCCTGTAGTGACAGGACAAGGAGCAATGGTTTTAAACTGAAAGAGGGTAAATTTAGGTTGGATATAAGGATGAATTTTTTTGCTATGAGGGTGGTGAGACACCAGAACAGGTTGCCTAGAAAAGTTATGGATGCCTTGTGTTTAGAAGTGTTGGCCAGGTTGGGTGGGGTTTTGAGCAACCTGATCTAGTGGAATATGTCCCTGCCCATGGCAGGGGAGGTTGGAACTAGATGATCTTTATAGGTCCCTTCCAACCCAAACCATCCTGTGATTCCATGATTCTATGATCTTTCAGCACTGGCAATGCAGTAAACCTCATTCACAGAGATAATCTGGAAATTCATTGCCACAACTGTGGCTTTTCTTTAACTTTTTCAGTACTAGCCAAAATTACAATTGTCTTTAGCCACAGAAAGCAACATAATCATGTTGCTATATAACAGAATGTATCCAGTGGGGTTTACCAAGGAGTTTCACAGAAATAATCTAGCCACAGTTGCGGCTCTCCTGGTGTTTGAGAGGAAATCCTAAAATGGTCCTCGAAGTATAGCAGTCTCTGTTCTCAGTGTATTACTACATTTTGTTGTATATCTTTGTACAAACTCATCTTTGGCCCATGACTTGCTGATGCTTTAAAAGAACTCAATGAACTTTGCAATGTTTCTGTGAATACTAGTAATTGTGGAAACGCTAATGGAGTATCTAGAAAGGCAATCAGGTGCTCTGTAGTTATTCCTTGGTAATGGCTACTATTAACGTGTTGCGCTGTATATTATGTTAGGTCTTAGGTAAACAGGATTTTTTTTTATTAAGTTCAGAGACCAATGATACTGGATTCATATTCTTAAGGTCTGAGACTAGAAATGAGCAAAGGAGACAAGAAATTCCTGATTGATAAGTATGCAGGAGTAATATCTCTTATTAGACAGGAAAACCAGAAGCTTTTATTTTGTCCATCATGCACTTTCAGCCTTGCCCAGCTTTTTAGTTATATCATACCGTGAGATAAAACACGTTCCTTTTCTTTACAGGTCTTGTGCAATGTGTTGCAGAAGAAGTTACTCTAATGGAATTTGCCCTAAAGGCAACCAGCAAGCAGCATGTTAGACCAGCAAGGCTGCCACTGACCGCTGCTGAGCTTACACCTACTGACATCAGTGGGAACACCACCGGTGCAGCTACTGGATTAGCGTGTGGTCTAGGGTTTGTCATCATTTCTTTTTATCAATTTGACATTGGTTAAAGGATCTCAATTCTTAACTGTCTTAAAGTGAATTATGTCAATTAGTATATGAAACATTTAATAATCCTTTGAAGAAAAAGACAGTAAACGCATGCAGTGATGTCATAACAGATTTTTGCCTTCTCTTTACCAGGACAGGGATCCAAAACCAGTTTTTCAGCTCACTTAACCAGTGGATAAGTATTTTTGTGATCTAGTGCATTTTTCCACAGCTCTGTTCTGCAGCTGCTTTGTTACAATACACATTTTTATCTTAAGAACACGCACTAGAGCCTCCTAAAAGGACACAGTAGAGTTTTACTGCTGGAATATTTAGCTACATGAGGTAATCCCTTTCAATTTCCATAGTTATATTAAAATACACCATAAAAGATAATTCTGTTAAAAATGGTGGGTATTGGCCAGGTATATAAAAAATTAAACAGTTTAGGATCACAGATGTCACCATTTCTTTCTTGAGGGGGGAGGGTTAATATTCAACATAATTTAACATATTGGAATCTGTGTTGTTATTTTATTATTTCTCTCAGCATTAATATGTGGTTTGATGTGAAATACTTACACAGCAGCAGACAAAATACAGACATTTCTCACTCTGTTCCAGTTAAAATATTGCTAAATATATTGCTTTTATTTAGGTTGCAATAACTACTGGAGACATCAACCAGTCAGGACTGTACTGTATGGGGGATTACTCAAGCCACGCAGCAGAATTAGAATTCACTTTACCTCATTTCCACTGTCCAAAAGATGGACGAGTGGCTTACACTGGTTATCCGGACCCCCTCTGCAGTGAAGAGAGAGAGAGAAAAAGAAAAATCAGGTTTAATTAATTCCACGTGTCTCATACGAATGTTATGAAGGGGTTGAGTCCCTAATTGAAAGTGTCCGTTTATCTTTGTCAGCTACAGGGAAAGCCTGAAGAAATATGTAAATCTAATTTTATATTTAACTTTTAGATATCTATATTATGAAAGATAAATCACAATCTTTATACTATTTTTTTATTAAAACAAATGGATGGTAAAAGTAGATGGTGAGAAAAGTGGAAACCAACAGGATCAGCAGTCAAGCAAAGTATTTACAGGCCTGAAGCTAAAGCATAAGGTGTATTATTAACACACGAGTAGTATTGTCTACTGAAGGCTTCTTGTTCTTCATTAAAATGCATGAATGAATTTCCTGCATCTGATGGAAAGTACCCAACTGCTTTGGTTAGTCAAATATTTATTTTAACTTACCTAACATTTTTTTTTTTTTTTAGCTTGCTTTCCTTATAACTTCTTTCCTTCACACAGAAGTTCCTGGTATGTGCGGGCGTCCTCTCCTCGCCTATTTAGATTCTTGGTGAAACTTACTCAGATGTTTGGAGCGCAGGTTTGATGGGGCCCTGAGTCCCCATGCAGAAGTGCTGAAATAGCTCCTCATGGCCCGCATGCTCCTGAGTTGCCAGCATAATCAGAAGAGTCCTGCTGATCCTCCCACAGGCCCAGGTTGCTTCTCAACAACCCCAAGCATTGAGGTCTTGAATAAAGTAAAATCAGTTCTATAGCTTCAATGGAAACCTTGAAAAATTAAATTAATTTTTTTCTCACTCCATGCATCTCATGTGCGCTGTCTTGTTAACAGAAGAACTCTGAAGAGTCTTAAAATTTGGGGGCTGACTCTTCTAGGGATCCCATTAAAGGGGCTAACCTCACACCTTTTCCAATCCAGATCCACCTGTAGAGCAACAAAAAGATCACCACTTCCCCAACCCGAAAGTGTCACCCTATGACATTTTATTTTTGAAAATAGAAAGGAAAGCAAATAAATTTGAAAGAAAACAAGGAAGTTCAATATGAAATGCTTTGTTGGTATGAAGTGCTGGCTATGAGTCTATTTGTCTTTAAAGCTGCCAAGAATTTCAGTTACAGTTAATTCAGCTCAAAGCACATGGTTTACATTTTTTTTCTCAGTAAGAACAACACAAGCTAAGGAAAAGAAACAAGTTCATCCTTGGAATAACCCCAGATCTCAATGTTCTGGATTTGATCATATTTGATCATAAATGGAAAGTTTAATGGCCAGATCCTATCCTTCACTCCAGGTCCTTCTTCCATTTGGCGTGAAGTCTTCATAGTGGACTCCTTTCTAATGCTATTCACGTGGAAGAGCTATTCACTGGCTGCTACTAAGCCCCAGTAGCAGGACAGATAGAGCAGTAAAGATAACAGAGGAAGGAAAAAAGAAAAAAGATAGGAGAAACAAAGCAAATACAACAATGACTGCCTAAACTGAGAATAAGCTGTAGAGCTGGGAGGCTAGTCTTCATCTCCTGTTCGTATATATAGTCACTTTTTTTGTATATGTCTTCAGATGTCTAAGAAATTAGTGTAACTGGAATATCCATCTGTCAAGCTACCAATATACAAGTGCGTATGATGTAAGAGAAGGATAGTATTTTAGAAGAGTTTTTATCCAGAACTCTGTCTATCCCTTTTCAGCAGAAATCAGTTGCCAAGATAAAGAAATGGTCCCAAAAGGGCTGTTTCAAAACTGGTATTTATAACATTATCTAGTGGTTTTGTGATGGGATTAAATGTCCACTGAGTACAAGGTCAAGTCTACAAAATGAGTTGACTTGTGACCTACTTTGGATTTCAAATCGCTCCACCAAGGACAGACAAAAGACTAGGTAGCTCATTGCACGTCACCTTTTAACTTCATAATCATACCTCTGTCTGAAGTTTCTCCACTTTCCGTACCCATAACACTCAAAATACTTCAGAAAGGAGGAAAGCAAACTGTAGCAGTCTGTTCCTTTCTACATTTCACAGTATCCTCCTCTGACCAACTGCTCTCCAGTGCTGTGGTGCTAACAAAGGAACGAAGTCCTGAGAGTTTGAAGAGCCCAGATGATTTCACACATTTTCTTTTAACTATCTTTTCTTAAGATGATCAGTTCTCAGGTTGCCTCAGTCCTTTAATATCTCACTTTAGAACCAAAATAAACCAACTTATGCATACTCTCTGTCTTGATCACAGCTTGGGAGAAACTGGCCACAGATTTAAGCAGGGCTTTTGCAGGAACATACTGTACCAGATCTCCCAGATATTGTGAAACTAACGAGAGGCTTAAGTTTCAAGCTTTTTCGATACTGCTCCTTAGCCAGAAACAACGTTGTTTTTAAACCTTTTCCTCTAGGCAGTCAGGGAATACAGGAATTGTCATTATGCTGACAAATGGCATGCTCTGGGTGTATTACCACATGCAAAGATGGATAAAGTATGAGTTATCTGCTGCCAAAACCTTTGTGCCATTGGAGTATTGAGTATAATAGTAGAATATGCCACTGTTTGGTCTACAATTAGGATAATTGACTCGGATACCCAAATAAAATCTGTTCAAAAGAACATAAATCTATTTGAAAGTTACATTGGTTAACTGTATTCTTTGTTTACATGGTTATTCTTTTTGTGGCATTGCGTATCTTCCCATCTCTCCCTAGAGAGATATGTAGTGACAATATACATTCCAAAACTGTTGGAAGGCTTTGTGCTAACAATTATGTTTCATTTAAGAAAATAACTGTGCAAAACAACGTTGCCATTCCCTGGGTTTAGAGATGCCTTTCAGCACATCTACATGGAAGTCCATTATGAGATGCAGCCATTGAAAAGGAGGAACACTGAACGCTACTGGCACTGTTGTACAAGATGAAGCAGTGGGTTCCAGCAGACAAAATCCTGTTCCATGCTTTGCATGGCTGTTGGGGAAACAGTTTGAGAACACCGGTCATGTTCAACTGCCTAGAAATATTTTTGCATCTGTCGCTTTTTGAGGAGAATGAGCCTTCCTGAGCTACTGTTCAGATATTATGTTCTCATTCACATCTATGATATGGACACCAGAAGTTATTATTTAAACTTGAAAAATATTTTTTTCCATTTAGATAATATAAGATAGACTGCTGTGCAGCAAAATCTGAAAGTGTAAATCCCTTCTGCATCAACCAACGCTTTTTCCATCCCCATACCACCCTCGATCTTCTAAGGAAAAACTGGCCTCAGAGATTCCTTACGTATTGAAACAGTTTCTCTGGTTTTTGCATTTCCTTTTAATACCAGTCAGTCTATGCAGCTGCAGAAACGCAATGAATTAAGTCTACCAGAGACGGAGGTCTATGGATTAACAACAGGAAAAGATGGCTATAATTGCACAGTAAATGACTGCTGTGAATAAGAAGTATTCCATTTTTAGAAAAATATTTTAACTTACTGGTTTGCATCAAGTGAGGTAATAGGGAGAAAACACTGGACAAAGAAGAAGTAGGTGAAAGAAAGTGAAGCAGATTTACTGACTGCATGATTAAGTTAAACCTAACAGTGGTGAATGCTTAAAGAGTTTTGTTGTGCGATTTGTATAAAATCTCTTCAGAAGCAAATCTAGGCATTTTATAATGGTGTGAAAATACAGATTAGCTTCCCAATCCTGCCACACCCACCTGTAATTCTACTTTGTCTTTTAATGAACATGAATTATACTCTTTCCACAAAGGCCTCATTCACGCCATCGCAACTGTTGTGTTGTCACTCAGTGCATTTAAGACTCACAATTCCCATCTTTATGGACTGCCTCGCTGTCTGGGATCAGGTACCTCACTTCAGTTGAGATTTAAAGCCAAGCCTTGTTCAAATACAGGCAACGCAAAAGATTCCTGGGAGAAAACAGCCTTCATTTAACTGGTGACAACGTTTGGTTCCTTCTTCCCCCGGTGGGAATGCCTGTCTCAGATCTAAACAGCACAGCTGGGAGAGCCGACCTCAGCCTCCGGCCCAGGCTGCCTGCACACAGACGCTGTATTTGTCAGTTAATGTAATACATGCTAAAGAAGCCAGAGATTTCATGACTTTCTGCTCGAAAGAGCCTGGGGCAGCCTCACTTGAGACTGCATAGCGTGTGCAGAGGAGATCAGACGGTTCAGCCAAAGGCAGGCATTAGTATACTAGTTATACAAGTGCACAGCATAAGCTTAGCAGCTTTGTGTTAGCCCCTCAGAGCAACACCATTTTATATCGGTGAATATTAGCTCTATTTAGCCATATTAGTTCAAAGTTGGTACAGTATGGCACCAAACTAGAGTTCTCCACTCGCTAGTAGTAGCGCCTTACATCCAACTTGCTCTCACAGATGAGCAACTGAACATAGTGTAAAAGAAAGGAAACTGAGAACACGTATTATCAATGCAGATTATCTGGGACTAATCTAACACTCAGAGTATAAGGCCTTCTGTGCTCACATTTAAGCCATGAGCATCTGGTCTTGGCCATATTTGGTCTACTACCGATGAATGGAGAAATCTGTCATCTGTGGATACCCTAACAGAACTAATATCTTCCAAATAAATGTCTGAGCAAAATAAACGACTAAGGCAAAGCTCTGTTCATTGCACTGCTCCAAAAATAGGTGTACATTAAAATAGAGTCAAGTGTTATACAAAGTGCCCTGGCAACAAGAACTAATATTGCAGTGAGTTGTAAGTCCCAGGAATGCAAAGGGAGTTGGGCAAACAAACTGAACTGCTAAGTTATAAACATAGGCTGCTGCTGCAGAGAAAGGCAACAACCATAATGAAACATGTGAAGGAAACCTCAGCATACCGCAAATCTAATACACTACCTTTGGGCAAAATATCACAGAGGAAATAAAAGCTTCGAAACTTATAGAAAAAGAAGATGGGGAACTTCAGCTGCACCAAAGAGGCGCAGCAAACAGAGCGGGCACAGTTTCCAGAGTGTGACAACAGGTAAAGATTTTCTGGTGATGGGCAGAAGGGAGAAGAAGCTTTCAGCATTTTAGTCTTTACTCTTATTCTAGTTAGACTCTCACCAGCTAGTGCAGTATAAAATTTCACCTCTGGAGATGTACTGTGGCGACAAATATAGCCCCCTGCCCATTTCTGCATCTACATCTCTTCAGTACATGTTCCAGTCATAAAAAACAACTTCAAACACTGATCTAATGGAAATATTTAGATGACTAATAATTCTGTCCAACAAATGTTTCAGATATTTTAAATAAGATTATTCTTATTATGCAGAAAACAATTTCAAAGTGGTTCAGCCACAGTGTGCTTTCTGTCTGGATACTGATACTGGATACAGCAAAGCCCATTATAGATTTTGTTTTGGAGAGAAGCACGGCTACACTAGTTTATTTCATGAGACGTAGTCTGTGCTGACGCATGGCCTTCTTTCTGGAGGCATTAGCTTGGATATACTGAGTCCAGGAACATCTATTTGCACTATCACATTTCAAATCTGTACAGCACTATCAGCTCTTTGTGGCTGCTAGTTCTGCATACCTGAGCTTCTGGGAACCAGGTAGTTATAGTCCTCCCTGATAAACATGGGGTAACTGAGCTGTTAGTTTGGGAAGGCCAAACTAAGACTCAGCTTTCAGATGTAATTATCCTTATGAAGATCCCTGTGAATTGTATTGCAATTGACCTAGCTACAGGGTTTAAATACAGATTTATCATTACAAAAGTGTCAGTCTTTTCACTTGTCTGATTTTCTGTGGGTTTACTATTCCCAGGTAGCAATAAAGAAAATTAATAGAAATTTAGCACACGTGTGGAAGATAAAAGCAAACAGTCAGTTTGTGTCTTGATTAAGACAAATTAGGAAGAGACAATAATTTTCAATGACACGAATTGCCAGATATCTACACATCTTTCACTTTTTTAAATATACACAGATCAAATGAATTTTTATAAATGAGAGAAGAATGTGGGAGGAGGTTACCTACTTTCCAACTAACTACATAAAACTCATTAGTGAAAGTATGCAGCAATCCAAGTACTAGGTTGTATACACATATTTGTGTTTTTATAAAGCACAAAAAAAAAAAGAATTTTGCCAATCATCAAACTTAAATGATGATTCCACTAGTTTCTGGAACCTACATACCTGCTCTGCATGAGAATCATGAATGTAAACATGAATTCTGGATATTACTACGATTACACTAGGTAAAAGTTTCAAAAGTTATTTATCCCTTTCAGCTTCATTTCAGTGTTTTTTCCCATTATAAATATCCAAGACCTACCCATCATTCTTCGGCATTTGTAGAGCATCAGATTTATTTTCAAGCAAAGTATTATCTTTTTCATCTCAATTTTCAAATAAGCTTCTCATCATAACATAACCAATACGAGTGCAAAAATTGAGGCTTATCTCAATCATCTCTATTACCTCTATTCATACAGAAGGCCAGCTTACCTGCTTCTGAACAGAAATGCTTTGGATTCCTTTGGAATAAAGTCATACAGTCCTATTGTTGCCTCTACAAAGGTAAAACCAGGAAACAGATATCAATTGACACTTTTATTGTGATATAGTGCTGAATGTGTTATCACCGTGCCTCAGAAGACCTTAACATTTACCACCTTTTTCTTACCTATAAAAGCTACAGGATTCCCAGGAATAGCAGGGTAGGGTTTTTACCACCACTGCAAATAAATGATCGTGAGCTTTTAATAACACAAATGTTTCATTGTATATTTGCTAATTTATAATGATTTCTGCCTCATATTAAAAATACTGCATATTTCTCTGAAGAAATCTGAGTCCCCATTATTCTTAATGCCCCTAACTTTGGAGAAGACAGTTATCAACGTGAGCCAGCAATGTGCGATTGCAGCCCAGAAGGCCAACTGTATCTTGGGCTGCATCAAAAGAAGCGTGGCCAGCAGGGTGAGGGAGGTGATTCTGCCCCTCTACTCCACTCTCGTGAGACCCCACTTGGAGTACTGCATCCAGCTCTGGAGTCCCCAGCATAAGAAGGACATGGACCTGTTGGAGTGCATCCAGAGGAGAGCCACGAGGATGATCTGAGGGCTGGAGCACCTCTCCTATGAGGAGATGCTGAAACAGTTGGGGCTGTTCAGCCTGGAGAAGAGGAGGCTCCACGGACATCTTATTGTGGCCTTCCAGTACCTAAAGGGGGCCTACAGGAGAGCCGGGGAAGGACTTTTTACTAGGCCATGTAGCGATAGGATGAGGGGGAATGGCTTCAAACTGGAAGAGGGCAGGTTTAGATTGAACATTAGGAAGAAGTTTTTCACTTTGAGGGTGGTAAGGCACTGGAACAGGTTGCCCAGAGAGGTTGTTGAGTCCCCATCCCTGGAGGTGTTCAAGGCCAGGCTGGATGGGGCCTTGGGCAACGTGGTCTAGTGGGAAGTGTCCCTGTCTATGGCAGGGGGGTTGGAACTTGATGATCTTCAAGGTCCTTTCCAACCTAAACCATTCTATGATTCTATGATCTATAGATACTGAACTGTTTACAAGATCCTTATTTTATTCAGTCTGTCCACACAGAACAGTATCAACTGATTTTATGGAGAATGTTGTTTCAAATTACTTAGATTTCAAAGGTGAACTCTATAGATCTGTTGACTGTAAAACCAGAAAGGGCTTCATGGTCTATTTTGCATGACATGGCCATATGACATTTCAGAGTAATTTAGCACTGAATTAGATCACATGAATTTAGAAAAAAAAAAATCCTGTGCTGCTTTTGGCTAGGATAGACTTAATTTTCTTCATAGTAGCTAGTATGGGACTACGTTTTAGCTTTGTGCTGAAAACAGTGTTAATAACACAGGGATGTTTTTGTTACCGCTGAGCAGTGCTTACACGGTGTGAAGGCCTTTTCTGCTCCTCACACAGCCCTGCCAGTGAGTAGGCTGGGGGCGGGCAAGAAGCTGGGAGGGGACATAGCCGGGACAGCTGACCCCAACTGACCAAAGGGATATTCCATGCCATATGACATCATGCTCAGCATATATAGCTGGGGGAAAAAGAAGGAATGGGGGACATTCGGAGTTATGGTGTTTATCTTCCCAAGTGACGGTTAAGTCTGATGGAATCCTGTTTTCCTGGAGATGGCTGAACACCTGCCTGCCGATGGGAAGTAGGGAATTAATTTCTTGTTTTGCTTTGCTTGCACACACGGCTTTTGTGTTACTTATTAAACTCTTTTTATTTCAACCCATGAGTTTTTCCTCACTTTTACTCTTCTGATTCTCTTTCCCGTCCCAGCCGGGCAAGTGAGCGATTGGCTGTGTGGTGTTTAGTTGCTGACTGGGGTTAAACGACAACAAAACCTAAACATTTTTTACATTAATTAAAAAATATTTAGAGATGAAGAAGCTTTATCACTTGAACCCTTCTTCAATTGGCCACAGCGTTTGTGAAAGGTAGAAAGGTAATCACTTGCACACTGTATGCACAGGTCGATGATCTGTTACGTCAGGTGGCCGAGTTGCAAGAGACAGTTAAAAGGTTGCATAGTATCAGAGAAGCCAAGACAGAGATAGATAGGTGATTTCATAATCATGTTCCTGCAGTGGATACTGCTGCGAATGAAGCACTTTGAACCTGGTGACCCACAAAAGCAGGACTCTGCTTCAGCCCCCATTCTCTGGCATCATAACAAAAAATAGGTATGAAGCTTTAACAGCTATAGACACCCAGGACCAACAGCTGCCAGGAGGAACTGCACCAGCAGCACATAGTAGATATCATAAAAACCAACAATGAGTGCTTGTAGTGGGTGACTCTATGTTAAAGGGCACTGAGGTTCTCATTTGCCATCCTGACAGGCAGTCATGTGGGGTATGCTGCCTTCTGGGAGCTAAGGCTCAAGAAGTTGCCAAGAGGGTGCCACAACTTGTAAGGAGTACAGACTACTATCCACTGTTACTCTTTTATGTGGCCGTGAATGACACCGCAAGCAGAACCAAAGAGGACTATAAAGCTCTGGGAGTGCAAGTGAAAAAAATTGGTGCCTGAGTTATCTTTTCCTCCATTTTACTAGTTAGAGGAAAGGGAGCAGCCAGAAATGGACAGATAATGCATATCAGCTCCTGGCTACATGGCTGATGATGTCATGGGGCTTTTGGCTTTTATGACAATGGGACTTTCTTCGATGAATGTGGCCTGTTAGACAGGGATGGGATCCACCTGTCTAGAAGAGGCAAGGGAATCTTTGGCAGCAGGCTGGCCAACTTGGTGAGACGGGCTTTAAACTGAAGGACTCAGGGGGTGGTGTCCATGATAGCAATGCTCACGCCAACTTATCTAACTGGGAAATAAACCAGGCCAACCAGAGCAGTGACAAATGTTCCTTAGCTGACTCCCAAGATGAGATCCAAAAGGCCAACCACCTCAAGGGTGGGTATGGCTGTGGTGCATCCTCTTGTTCCCCTCCAGGGAAACCTTCATTCTCAATTTCCTCTCTAAAATGCCTGTACACCAACACATGCAGCATGGGGCGTAAGCAGGAAGAACTAGAGATCTGTGTGCAGTCGCAAGGCCATGATCTCATTGCAATTACAGAGACATGGTGGGAAAGCTCACATAACTGGATTGCTGTCATGGATGGCTATGTACTTTTTAGGAAAGACAGGCCAGCAGGGCAAGGTGGTGGAGTTGCTCTTTATGTGAGAGAGCAGCTGGAATGTATCGAGCTCTGCCTAGGAGTGGATGAAGAACACGTTGAGAGCTTATGGGTAAGAATTAAGGGACAGGCTAATATGGGAGACACTGTTGTGGGTGTTTACTACAGACCACCTGATCAGTAAGAGGGAGTTGATGAGGCCTTCTACAGACATCTGGAAATAGCCTCATGATCACAGGCCCTGGTTCTCATGGGGGACTTCAACCTACCTCATATTTGCTGGAAGGGCAACACAGACAGGCACACAGAGTCCAGGTTTCTGCACAGCATCGGTGATAACTTTTTGACACAGGTGGTAGAGGAACCAACGAGAAGACGTGTTCTGCTGGAGCTTGTGCTGACAAATGAAAAAGGACTAGTTGTTAGAAACATGAAGATTGGAGGTAGCCTTGGCTGCAGTGACCATGAGATGGTGGAGTTCAGGATCCTGCATGGAAGAAGCAAGGCAAAAAGTAGAATTACAACCCTGAACTTCAGGAGAGATGACTTTGTCCTCTTCAAAGACCTACTTGGAGGAATCCCATGGGCTAAGGCTCTAGACAGAAGGGGGGTGCAAGAGAGCTGGTTAATATTTAAGCACCACTTCCTCCAAGCTCAAGGTCAGTGCATCCCTAGGAACAAGAAACCAGGCAAAGGGGACGGGAGACATGCATGGATGAGCAAGAAACTTCTGGAAAAACTCAGATGGAAGAAGGAAGACTACAGAATGTGGAAAAAGGGACTGGCCACTTGGGAGGAGCATAGGAACACCATCAAATTATGCAGTGATGCAACAAGGAAAGCAAAGGCCCCGCTTGGAATTAAACCTGGCAAGGGATGTCAAGGGCAATAAGAACAGCTTCTTCAAGTACATCAGTAGTAAAAGGAAGGCTAGGGAAAATGTGGACCCTGGTGACAGAGGATGCAGAGAAGGCAGAGTTACTGAAGGCTAAGGCCAGCCCTCAGGAATTCCAGACACTGGAGGAAAGAGAGAGCCTGGAGAAAGGGGGACTCCCTTGATCGAGGAGGATTGGGTTAGAGGTCTTTTAGGCAAACTTGACACCCACAAATCCATGGGCGCTGATGGGATGCACCCACGAGTGTTGAGGGAGGTGGCTGATGTTACTGCAAAGTCACTCTCCATCATCTTTGAAAGGTTATGGAGAACAGGAAATGTGTCTGATGACTGGAGGAAAGCCAATGTCACGCTGGTCTTCAAAAAGGGGAAGAAGGAGGGCCTGGGAAAACACAGGCCAGTCAGCCTCGCCTCCGTCCCTGGAAAGGTGATGGGACAGCTCATCCTGGATGTCATCTCTAAGCATGTAGAAGAAGAGGTTATCGGGAGCGGTCAACATGGATTCACCAAGGGGAAATCGTGCTTGGTAGCCTTCTGTGATGGCATGACTGGGTGGGTGGATGAGGGGAGAGCAGTGGACGTTGTCTATCTTGACCTCAGCAAGGCTTTTGACACTGTCTCCCATGAGATTAACCAGTACAGGTTAGGGGTTTACCTACTGGAAAGCAGCTCTGCAGAGAGAAAGCTGGGAGTCCAGGTGGACAATAAGTTGACTATGAGGCCGTAATGTGCCCTGGTGGACAAGAAGGCCAATGGTATCCTGGGGTGCATTAAAAAGAGGGTGGCCAGCAGGTGGAGGGTGGTCATCCTCCCCTTCTACTCTGCCCTGGTGAGGCCACATCTGCAGTACTGTGTCCAGTTCTGGGTTCCACAGTTCAAGAAAGACAGGGAACTACTGGACACAGTCCAGTGGAGGTCTACAAAGATGATCAAGGGAATGGAGCATCTCTCTTATGAGGAAAGACTGAGGCACCTGGGTCTGTTTAGCCTGGGGAAGAGAATACTGACAGGGCATCTCATCAATGCTTATAAATATCTAAAGTGTGGGTGTCAAGAGGATGGGTTCAGACTATATTCAGTGGTGTCCAGCGACAGACAGGACAAGGGGCAATGGGCACAAACTGGAAAACAGGAAATTCCACCTGAACTTGAGGAAAAAATTCTTTGAGAGTGACGGAGCACTGGAACAGGTTGCCCAGAGAGGTTGTGGAGTCTCCTTCTCTGGAAATATTCAAAACCCACCTGAATGCATTCCTGTCCAACCTGATCTAGATGAACCTGCAGTGGCAGGGGGGTTGGACTAGGTGATCTCCAAAGGTCCCTTCCAACCCCTACCATTCTGTGATTCTGTGATTCTGTGATTCTGTGATATGTTATTTCTAGAATCTTTCTGCCTAGTGATAACCTATAGTCACTGTTGTAACTTTGCTTAATAAATTGACAAGTTGTTACTGAACTCATAATCAAACTTTAACATCTTATGTAAGACTTAAACTATGACATAAACCAGCTAAATTGAGCTTTGATTTCCGCATCTGGAATGTTTTCTCATCCTTTGAATATTTTGTGTGGACCTTTTTGGAAACTTAATTTATTTACACCTTTCAGCTTTGAAAGTACAAGACCAGGTGCATTTTACTAGTCAAAGTATCCCGAGAATGAAATGCCATCATCAGATCCTTTGGCTTCTTTTTTCTTTGGAACATCATTCAGGGTCCCCACTTATACATTTGTCCAAGCCATGTTTTGGATATGATGATATGTGCTTTCTCCTCAGAAATTTTGGAATGTTTGCACTCAGATATGCAAACTGAAAGCAATTCTAACATGAGGGAAGTGCTTCCAATTCCTGTCATATAGCAGTTGCAGTGATATTTTATACTTTTCATTTATCCCTGTCTGTGTCAATGTAATAGTTAATATGGCTGTACAGCGAAACCTGTCATTTCTGAGTTTCTTCAGGTAACAAGGTGTCATGGTTTCAGCTGGGATGCAGCTAACTTTTTTACTAGTAGCTGATATAGTGCTATGTTTTGGATTTGGGATGAGAAATAGTGATGATAGTGCACTGGTGTTTTTGGTTGTTGCTTAGCAGTCAAGGCCTTTTCTGCTCCTCACACCACCCAGCCAACAAGTAGATAAAGCGCACTAGAAGTTGGGAGGAGACACAGATGGGACAGCTGACCCCAACTGACCAAAGGGATATATTCCATGCCATGTGATGTCAAGCTCACTATATAAAGATGGAGGAAGAAGAAAGAAGAGGGGGGACATTCAGAGTGATAGTATTTGTCTTCCCAAGCAACCGTTACATGTGATGCAGCCCTGCTTTCCCGGACATGGCTGAACATCTGCCTGCCAATGGGAACTGGTGAATTAATTCCTTGTTTTGTTGGCTGGGGTTAAACCATGACACAAGGGAAAAAGCAGGCTGTGTCTACTTTGGTCCAGTAATAGACCCCTCAGGACATTAAGAACATGCTGAAAAGCTAACTACTAAAAAAAGAAAGAAACAAAATATTTTAAATATTTAATGAATAAATAAACCAATAATCATTCTGGAAAGTATTCCCAATGAGAAAAACAAATACAGAGATTTATTTTATAATGCATTGTGTATTTATAAGCATAACCAGGGCAGCTATTTTTGTTTCCAGAAACCAAGTTGTAACAATACTACAAAGAAAGCAGCTCATGTGAACTACATATTTCACTTAGAGGCAATGAGGATAAATCCTACTTTTTCATGCACCCATTATTCTGATCAGATAGGAGAAGAATAATTTAAATGAGACATATATATACACAAACCAAACCACAAAAGTTTACTCTGGATATGAATATATAAATTATTTGTAAGGCAAAATGATTAAGTCATTTTTTTCCATTCTGTCCTCCATTTTATTTTCTTAAAAGTGAGAAATAGAACTGTTTTTACTGAGATTGTTGTGTCTAGGAGGATTAACAGAGATTTCCTAAGGTCATTTCTGTAATTCACAAAAGTATTAGTAACATTTAATTAGTAATAGTCTCAGTGAAAATGGATTAAGCCAACCACATTGAGTTTCTAGACATCACTTCTTACATTGCTTCTGGCTCCTTTGGGATGCCGTGTAATGTTATCACAGACACATTTAACCGAGGCAATTTAATATTTCCCATAGAGAACACAAATCCATTTGCATTATTATCACCAAATGAAACCTTATTTCAATAACATTTAACATAATTAAAATCTATGAAAATAGACTGCAGTTTATATTCTGAAAGTAATAAAGGATTAAATATTAGAGTGACAGTTCTTCTGATTGGACATAAAAATATTTTTTTGCTAGTTGCTAAGTGACCTTATTTATGATTTGCGTTGGTTGAATATTTTTAATGTACTGTTGGCATTGCGTGTAGGTGTGAAGGTGTTGGCAGCAAGGGAGCTGCAGCAGGCAGCCTCTGTGTGAAAAGCCAGGGACTACCCCATGCCAGGTCCAAAATGTACCCTCCACAGGACACAGCTGAGCCCATCAGCCAAGCTGGTGGCACCTCTGAAAAAACATATTTAAGAAAGAACAAAATATCACATAGACAGTGAGGACTGAGGGGAAAAATGCATGAGAAGTAATCCTGCAAACACCAAGGTCTGAGAAGAAGAAGGGGGAGGACGTGCTCCAGGTGGTGGAGCAGAGATTTGCCTGCCACCCATGGAGAGGACCATGGTAGAGCAGGTATTTTTCTGCAGCCTGTGGAGGAGCCCACACCAGAGCAGGTGAATGTGCCCTGAAGAAACTGTGCCCTGTGGAGAGCCCATGCTGGAGAAGGTTTATCCTGAATGACTGCAGGCTGTGGAGGACCCACACTGGAGCAAGGAAAAAGTGTGAGGTGGAAGAAGCTGCAGAGAGGAACTGTTATGGACTGACTGCAAGTGTCCATTCCCCATTCCCTTGCACTGCTGAGGGGGACTGGCCTGGGTAGAGGAGTCAAAAATGAAGCAAAAAATGGGGGTGAGGGTGGGGGAAGTTGTTTTAGTCTTTGTTGCTCACCTTTCTGCTTTATTTTTAATCAGCAATAAATTAAATAAATTTTCCCCAACTTGAGCCTGTTATGACCATGACGAAAATTGGTAAGTGGTCTCCCTGTCTTTACCTTGACTCACAACCTTTTCCGTCTTATTTTCTCCCTGTGTCTTGTTGAGTATGGGGAGTGACAGAGTGACTGGTTGGGTGTCTGGCAGCCAGCCAAAGTCAACCCACCCCACTGTTGTGTGTTATTTTCCAGGTACAATGGTTTTGATTAGTAGGGCTTAAGCTACAGCTGCTGAAGGACATTTCAATGTGAAAATCCCATTGAAATAAATACTCGTGGCATGCACTGAAATCAGAAGGCAGAAAGAAAATGGGGAAGAAGGCACATTAATCCATTTTAGGGCCTGGGTTTCAGATGATGAAACGAAGTTCTGCATTTTTAGTTTTTCCCATTTCTTTTGGAAGGTACTTAAGATTGCTTTTTCAGAATTTAACTAGTGAAACCAAAGTCTCACAGAAGTGCCCCATTTATTGCAATTAAATAGGTATGGTAACAATATGCACAAATAAACAGATTCTTGTCATTACTGCATATGCATTGCACTAGTTCACATACATATCAATACAAAATTGAATTTAAAAGCTCATGAAAATGCATGCCTATAAGAGGGTGGGTGCTTACATTCCTGTTTTGTATGCAAACACATACATGAATGGCTTATTACTGCTTAATGAATTTTCAGAATTTATATGATATAGCAAAATTTCTCTGCATGCAACCACAGTACAAACTGACAGCTTGTAAAGGACCGCAACTGATAAGTTATAAATAGAGTGAAGGTAATAATTTAGACAAATCAAGTTTGTTGAGTCAAAAATATATTATACAGTACCTTAACTAATTTGCTTAGCTTTTAAGATGCCATTTATAGTCATTTCAGCAACTGTGACAAATTACCTAAGTTGGAGAAAAAAAAGTGTGTTTTAACAAGAATATATATCAGATGCAGCTGTAATGCTTTCCTGCAAAGAACAGCATCTTTTCAACACACTTTATTAAGCTGAGTTACTGGTAAGGTACTTAGTTTTGGTTATAATGGTCTAGAAGATTTACAACTGTTTGGATTATTATTGTTCAAATGCATAGGAATTTAGAAACAAAATCATGAAAAGCTAATCCAAACAGGCAATGCTTTTGGGAAGTTACTCTGTGAATTTGCTGAATGGGATTGCATGAATCAGAGGTCTCCTGAGTTGTGAATATCTAAGAACTGAAAAATGGAGGGAGTGCTTTGATTACAGAATGTCAATGCTTTTCTTCATGTAGATTTTTGGTAAAGAATAAGAATATTCCTTGGCAAAAATAAATATGTCTGATATACCCTTTGATACATCGAGTGCTGTTCTGATGAGAGCATTTGTAAAGAAAATGTCTGCTGTCAAATCATATACAATGTAAACAACAGCTCACAGGATGATAATTTTTAATTGGACATGGACGCTTTCACCCACCCATCTTAAGCAAATTACGCTGGCTTAAAAAAATCTTGTATTTGATAGTCATTTTTATTTGGAAGTTATTTGGTAGGGAGGAAGTTATACTATAAAAGTAAATATTTATGAACTCTGAGATACTTTTATCTTCAAGAGGAGTGTTTGTACAGCTAAAAGAGGACTATGGCTACAAAAGAGCCACTGACGTTTTAGAAGGTAAACACAAAAATACTCCTGGCTGAACTCCAATATGCAAAGGATATGACACAGAGAAGGAATAACTGGAGTGGAGTTAAACACAACATCAGCTTGAAGTGCATTGATTGATTGGTGTTGAAATGGGGTCATAAGTTTTAGACCCTTTCATAATCACTATATGAAGATGCATAATCATCCATACATTTTAGACCAATACTTAATGTGTTTCAGGTAGCTAGACCAAGAGTAGTTTTTAAAATACTCTTCTAATAAGCGCTTCCCTGAGAATGGAAGACTTGCCTGTTCAGAAGTCCCAGAAAAGAGCAGGTAGTTTTTATTTATATACAGCAGGTATACTTTGTACACTGACCCGTCTGGGCACTCAAGGAGCTCCAGTGTCCTTTAGGCATTGCAAAATACAGTTAGTAATTTACCGCCAACGAGTCTGCTTCTAATTGTGCTTCAGTGGCTCATGCTTGTTAAGGCTTGCCTAGCCACAAGACTTGATCATACTGAGGTTCTTAACTAAGGTGTATGAGAGGTAGCAAGCATAACACTGGTATTGGTTATCAAACCATAAAATATGGTGTCTGACTCATGCAGTGACAGGAATACAAAGATTAAAACATCCTGCTTCCCCAGGCAAGTACTTTGTTATTCCCATTACACTGTGCCACCCATTCTTCTAGTGGTTACTGCCTTCTTTCACATTTTTATCATGCCCCTCTTAACTGGCTATTATCCATACATTAAGCGTACAGTCAAATGCCAGCAATTCTTATCATCATACGTTCAGTTCAGGTACTAGCCACGAAGCAGCAAATAACAAATTATTAAATTTCCTTGTATACATATATCCATTGTGCAACATCCTTTCGAAGGGTGATATAAGTCAGGTCACAAATATTGCATGTCATTCCCTGAACTACCTGGACACACACCTGGGAGCACTTGATCACATACACAAATCAAATAATTTTCCCAATAGCACATATTTCACTAAACTAGCTTTCATTTAACGATATTATTCATGTAATCCAAATCCTTATGCCCTATATTGCTTTCTGCTTTTAACATACCAGTTTTCTTGATGCCCTGAATTTTATTTCACTGTCCTATAATCAAATTCTGTCATTCTTCAGATCATTCAGATCATTCTTCAAATCATACATAATTCCTTAGCAGAACCTTAATTTTTACAAAGTCAGGTAATACAGACACAAAGAGACTCTAAGAAAAAGCAAAACGGCTCAGGGCTATAAAGCGCATTTGTTATCTGTTGCCCAGCATGCTTGATACACCATATTTAATGAAATACATGTCTGCCTTAGAAAAGATAAGCACGACTCTGACCTGATTCAATAGGAAGCAAAAATGTTTGTAGCACAGCAAGGTATTATTTGATTACAATCAAAGATTAATATTTCAGTCTTCTTAAACAAATTCATATTGAACAAGCATATTTCTTACAGACAAATCAGTCAGTTTATTTCAAAGATTCCACATTGTAACAAACGTTTTAATCTATGTAGCGTAGTAGTGACTGTAACTGGTCTTTTGCAGTGTTCCCTTTTACCTTTTTAACTTATTTAACTTTTGCTGGAAAAAGTAGCTAGTTATAATTTCACTTTACCACTGTGGAAAGTGTTTTCTGCACCTTCATCTTTATCTCCTGTTACTCTCTTTCATATGCTATTTTGCATTTTCACTCACACATTTTTTTTACATTCACTCAAACTGAACACACAAAGGACTACTTTTATGTTTTTAGACTCACCATCTAACTTGAAGAGAAGCTTAACTTCATTCCAAAACAACGGGATGCATCAGCCACCTTCAAAGCAAATACTTTTAGGAACTCACTTTACAAAATACAATTAATTAGCCCTTGGTGAATAAGAATTTCAGTTGCAAAGAACAATTACAGGAAAAGATGATGGAATCTTTCAAAATCCAACAAGCCAGAAAGCACAAACATTCTTCATTAAAAAAAATTTCTTATTTTATAAGAAGTTTCAAAACCTATATTGTTCATTCTTCCAATCATTCACAGCAAAATCATGGTGCTCAACCTGTCCACAAGACTATGTTTTGCGTAATCAAATCTGTATGTGCCAAATCTAACCTCCAAAAAACTTAAAACACCCAGTCAGCTTTTCATATATGAGCCTTCTTGATACAGCAAGTAGGTATCAGGAACAGAGAAGGCACACCCTGAGTTTAGTGATAGGCACCATAGGCACAGCATTCACAGCTTTGCTATTTGCTTATTCTAGCACTTAGCAACCATTATCAAAACTTATGCTAGAAAGCGACTTTAATTGTTAATGGAACAGCAAAGAGCGCTCCTTCCACAAACAGTACTGATTGACATCTTCATCTCAATGAATTGACCATACAGGGCTGTCACCTTGCATTACCATACTTAATTGATTTTAAGGCTATGAAAGACTCTTATGTTCATCTTTAACTTGTCCCACATGACAAGTTATGAGACTCACTCAAGTCAGTTACTGCATCCAGTCCAAAAATCATGGATGAGCTGGAGCATCTCTCTTTCAATTACATGCAACCTCAATTTAAAAGTTTCGAGTGAAGAAAAAATCCAAGAAATATCTTTGCAAATTTCTCCATGGACAAATTAACTTCACTACTGACATTTGTCTATTATTTTTATTCCATTCTTGGTTTTAGATATTTTTTTGTTTGTTGGAATGACGAGCATGAGCAGATTTATTATTTATCATGAGGAGATTATCTTCAGCAAAGACTGTATAATCACATCATCTTTCTGTCTTCCCTAAGAGGAGATAAAACCCATATTAGTTTAGACTTGTCACAGCTTTTTCTCAATATCTGAGTTTTCAACTTCTTTTTTGAACTATTAATTCCCTAATTGGCTGCAGTATTCCAGTAAAACAATGCCAAGAGGAGTGATATAAAATGGTCTTGCTTCTCTTTACAACACATTCCACTATTTTGCTCTCCAGTGGCTGCCTGAGCCCTTTTCAGTACTCTTGAGGAGCGCTTTCACTGTGACTCTGGATCAGTTTAAGCCTCTGTGCTCTGTATCAGGTGAATACACTCTCACCTGGTACCTCTAGCACATGGTCTTCTTTATCCAGAAGCGCAGCCTTACACTTGGTTATATTTCACACATAAGTTTTGATAGCATCCGGCTTCTTAAGTGGTCTAAGTTGTTACGTATCATTGATTTGTCTTCCTAAGTATTTTCTGTTGTCAGAGTTGCACCTTTGACAGTGGTAATTTCATACCATGTCATTGATAAAATATTTTGAAAGTGTTGAACTAAGAATAAGCTCGTGCAAGACCTCATTAGAATTGCCTGCGAATGCAGGGCTGTAATTTGTAAGTCACTGGACTCTCAGTATTGCTCTAACATGAATTCACCCAATGAAATTGTGCTGCAGTACCACAGCTCTTCATGATTGTCTACAAAAAACGCATCAACACCTTTACAAACAATGCTTTAAACCTCATAAGGAAAAGACAACAAGGTAGATATACGAGTGTCATTCTTTATAAACCAATTCTGACTGGTATTAATTAGGTTACTCCCTTTCAATATTTTATTAATAATGCCCAGTATTAAGCACTCTCTATTTTGCATTTAATCAAAGTTGGATAGGCAGGCCTGTAAGCATCCACATCATTTGGTTTAGGTATTCAACAGTTATTGAACAGACCAATCTCTTGAATGTTTTACTGACAATTTTTTCCAGTATCTATTTAGTAAGAAAACAAATGATAACTTATTACAAATCCTTTCTTTCCTATTATGCATTATATACTTATTTTGCTTTATACTTTCTATCATAACTTTCTCTTTGTACCTTTGATCTTTATCAGTTTCCCATACTTCCTACCTTCTGGTTGACATCTAGTAGCATTAGCTTCTCCCATCTTCCACTTCTTATGAGTATTTTTGTTCCTTTCTTCATTTCCTCTCTAAAAGCTGAGGGATTTTGTTTAATTTCATTTCTTTATTTGCTAATGATAAGAATGGTCTTCCTAATGGTGTGATAGCAAGCTTGACAGCATCTAGTAAAATGCTTTTAAGTAGTATCCAAATATCATGCATAGCTTGCTAAATTCTTCCAGCTATCTGATTTAGCTATAAGTGGTTTTGGGCTTTATGATAGGGTCTCTTTAAATCATTACGTGTATATTTTACTTTTATGTATTCTACTCAATATGCACATTGTAAATGTGATTCACTGGAACATAATGACAGATGAGGGAAGAGGCCGAGGGAAGAACTTGCTTGGCATGAAGACAAGAGGCTTTGCAGGGACTCAACAGCAGCTTTCCAATACCTAAGGGGAGGTTGTCAAGATGAAGCCAGACTTTCTACTGAGGTGTGTGACAGGAGAACAAGGAAAATTGAGATGCCAACTTTACATAACGAAAAATCCAAACCACTATGACACTAACCAAGCATTTGAAGAGGGTACCCAGAGAGGTTGGGTAATCTCTGTCTTTGGAGGTTTGTCTGACTGGATGAAGACCTGAGCAGCCTGGTCTGATCACAGAGTTGATCCTTCTTCAGGCAAGAGGTTGGACTTGAGACTCCCTGAGGTCTCATCCAGCCTGAATTATTCACGTTCCTGTGATAAGATCACTCATAACTCTACCAGCATTTATTTTTAATTCTGTTTGCAATTCCCTATGTCAGAACAAGGCTTATGTTAGCATTCCACTGGGTTGGTTATGATCGTGTATTAGGTTTAGATTTTTAGAAAACGAAGCTGTTTAGAAATGTTGAGGGTGTTTTAGAATTAGCCATGTGAGACCTCCAGTTCTTGTCATTATGAGTAGATTACCTATGATAACCCAAGTTCAATAAACCTGTGAATGCCTTTTCCAACCTTCCTCTTTGTTGTTTGTTTTGTATAGCAGATAGACTATTCTCTATATTATAAAATCACCATTGCATGTGCAGTAGGTCTTTGTTAAACAATCATTTTAAAACTTAAAAACTGTGTAAATTGCCAACAGCAAGCTGTGGTAGAGTCACAAAGCAACATTTATCGGTTGTGATAATACCTTGTCAGAGGAACTAGGGTAATGTAGGATGAGGAATACTCTGTTGACACAAATTGCTTGCTTTCTCATTCCTAGGACAGTTCTTTAATACTTATGTCACTTGGCTGAAGTCTATTTTCTGTGTCCTGTAAGCCACAGGCTGGCCGATGGTGAACGCAGCACATACGGTATTCTCTTGAACTGAATGTTATACATGCAAAACTTTCCTGCTGACAAAATGAAAGCCCAGATGGTCCAGATTCACTTCTCTGAGTTACTAAGGAATTTTGTTTTCAGGATTTAGAGAGTAAATAATGATTAAAAAAGACAAAACAACTGCCTCTTCTCAAAAAGGCCACTTTTACTTGGCTACAGGCTTTCTACTCAGTCTTCTTTTTATTGATCAGAAAAATGTCTGAGCATTCATGCCTTTTGATAACATCCAAAGCTAACACCTTAAAGATGATTATTCCCATAATACCGACTTTTTCAATGCCGTATTAATGTTAATATGTTAAAGTGACTTTAAATATTCATGCCAATGAGTATTCCTTTGCTTTCATGTCAGAATTCATCACTCCTTGCCATAAACAACCTCAGTAACATGCCTGTAGGCTTGTGACTCTTCCCATAAAACCAATCACACTAGCAATCTCATTTTGAAGTTGGCATTAAAAGATGTACATTTTCCAATCATGCTGAAACAATGCCAGTCTTACGTAACTTTGGCTATCTAAAATCTGGGCATCTAAACAATTTGTTTTACACATAGTCTTTCTCCATAAACAGTCGGGAGCAGTAAGGAGAACACATCCCGTGTTAGGTAGCCACAGAGTGGATCTCTGCATGAGGGTACATTTAGAGACAAACTAGAAATTAAAAGACATATGGAGCATGTTTATTAGAGGATCAAATAAGTTAAGGATGGCAAATACACCAACTATTAGTTGAGGAATCAAAATTTCAGGCCCCAAAATTTTAGGCCAGCAAATTTTGTCTCCTAAAGTTCTTCTCTACTTAAATTCTATACTGTGGATTCTCGTCTAGCAGGCTTGTGTAGTGGCTGGCCATGTGATGTTCTCTTCTCTATTTTCATTTCTGTTTTCAATTACAGTACACTTAGTAGACAGGCAACACCTTTCATACTAGAAAGCTACTCAAAGTAGCAAGCCCACACTTAGAGACAAATTGTTAATTATTTTAATTTTTCTGATGTGGAATAAATGTACGTGCTATTTTCACCACAAATTTTAATTAATCCAAATTAAATTTCATGTATGAGCTGTCAGAGGAAATGTCCAACCCGTTTGTGAGAGTATAGTTACCTAATGTAATGTGAAGAAGCCTCTACTTGCTATTATTTTGTTTAGCCATCATAGGTGTTTAATTACATTCTTTTGATGTCAGTAAAATCATTTAACTTACCCTGAAGACATTGAAAGGCATCTGCTATATTGAAAAAAGTACTTTCCCATGCCACAACTTGAGTTTTAAGCATAACTACTTACCCAACACATAGCTGTATCTTTTAAAAGTTCAAAATAAGTTTTATGCTCAAATAATAATTCAGCCATTACATTTTGCTTTTAAAGTATATTCAGCAATACAAATAATAAAATGTATGTTTCCATAACAAAGAACCCCATAGCTGGAGATATATTTGGAAGCTGTTCTAATGGTGCAATTTAAAATAATTTTATTTCTTCTACAAGAATTTTGTTATATACCTAAACAGTAGAAACCAGAGCATACCTGCATAATTTATAACCACATTTGAAATTTAACAGCTGGGTCAGCATATTTGATGATGTATAAAACTAAGAATTTAGTCTGGGTCCATGGTGTTTCTGATGTCCAATTTGGAATTAAATTCTTCCAATGCCATAATTTTTTAAACAAAGCTACAAAAGAGAATGTTCCGTGGTAGATTCAGGAGCAGAACACACTGTCCTGTTGTTAACTACCATTAACCATTATTTAGACATTTCCCGTTCTCTGTCCACTATAGCATTTCATACTTATATGTTGTGTATGCTACCAAAGCATGTTTGAGAAAGGTGCATTGCTAACTGAAGGTAAGTATTCCTTTTTTTATGTCCTTTTTCTTCAGAACTCTGATGTCCTGTAAAACGACTTTGGATCATTATATCATGTTTCCATCCCTGTTACAACAGAATATGCCCACAGTGTCCTTCAGGGTGCAGCTGTAAAAAGTTGGTATAATATGATACCTCCAGTATTCTGCTACCTTTTTATCAATTCACAATAAATGAGACACAGAAAATGATATGTGCTCATTGCCCACTATTATATTTAGGACTTCAGTCTTCTATTTTTAAAATACATAAGCCTTGGAAAATTTAATAACTCCAATGTATTTGCAATATTTGCTTATGATCACCCATCTGTAACTCCTAAAAAAATATTTGTGCATTGCCATTACTATGCATTTTTGGTTGCACCTGGGCTACATCACTGAGAGTGGCAGTGGTAAAGCATATCTAAATAAGAACTGGAAGATAATAATTTCAACACACTAAAGACAAACCATCATAACCAAAGTTCCTTTATATATATATATATTTCCCTTGTGCTGTATCCTGTTGCAGTTTGAACTATTATGATATTCCTTTCCACTATGATACTTTTTAAAAATATTTTATAGGCAAGTGTAAATTACAGATTTGTCAAACTTTTTCCTGTTATTTGTATAAACACAAATAGTATCTTTCACTAGTCATTGTTAAAAAAAGAAAAAAACAAATAATAAATATAGGCTTTTAAATCTGGCTTTTAATCCTTAGCCTTCAAATCCCATTGAGAACACTAGCAGAAATCTCATAAGGACTCTGAGACAATCAAAACACAAAAACAAGACCTCACCAAAGGAATTCATACATTTTTGACAGATTTGAATCCAATCCAAATCCAACTTAATCCAAAACTATTTCCTCAGTTAGGTAGCTGTATAGTCATAAAACTGCTGCCGTGCTGCAACAACAACATATATTAACACGTCAAGTTTTTTATAGCCATGAATATCGATACAGAAATATAAATTCATCCTATTTAATTTCAGGTATTAAAATACGTCTCAAGTGAACATGCTGAAACTCCTTATCCCTTTCCATCAACTGTGGAGGATGCCTACACATCTTACAGTAGGTCACTAATTTTTAAACACTAATATTAGGTGAGATATATTCCGCTGTAAAAATTGCCATCTGTATTCTACAAAAACCTTGACATAGGAAATAAGTTAACCTGCAAGAAGCAAGATTAATTCTTTGTATTTGCAATTTTTATTGCTCATTTAATGTAACCTTGTTATACAATATAAAATGACAATATATACCAACAATATAAAATGATAATATATACCATCAAACAACAATAAAGGAATGTTACTATGTAGAAGGAACGAGAATGAAAATCCTGTCTAGTGCCATGGTCCTCCTTTTGGATACACATCTTTTGTTACAACTATCACAATAGCTTTCTGGTTTTTAAATACAATGTATTCTAGTATAAAATATTTCCATGGTTTGTAAATATATTTTCTATTAAAGAAAAACAGTGAATGGTTCTCATCACATATGCCATTTGTTTCATAAGAATGTAGTTCTTATGCCTAATAAATTAAACTAGGGATATTCAAATGCAAAATACTCTGTACTTTTTTTTCCCAGAAGTAGTACATAACTGGCAATTATAATTTAGTACAAGCTATGAAACTTACATTTAACATTATTTTATTCCTCAACTACTAGAATTCATTCCACTCTGAGTAGAGCTGAAGGTAAATACCTAAGGATGAATGGCATTATACATTGCCATTATAACTAGAAATTGAGATATGTTTACTTAATATAAATAATAATATGCACTTATCCAAAGCTTTAAGTAGCCTAACTATTAATAACACAATACATAAAATAACATCAACATTAACTTAATTGGAAACTCAGCAAACAGGAAATATACAGACACTCCTTTCCAACCTCTCATTTTGTGGGATGTAAAGTTTCCAACATCTTTTTTTTTGCCCTCTCAGAATGAGGTCTTTTGCAACCTGAAACTGATGATTATTATATTCGGGCAGTTTCAGACTCTGGTGGTGCTAGAGGTAATGTTTACAGTCCTAGAGCATTCATACAGAACACATCTGATTGTATGTATGTGTACAGCGAGAAGGGAAAAGAGAAGGGGAAAGGGAGGGGAGAGTGCAAAGAAATCAGCGTTGAGTTCTCTGCTGGCAGCAGCTGTGGTAATACGACATTGGATAATACAATAATTTGTAGGCTTACATGATTTATAACATCCTAAACAGCTTCTGGAAGCAATTAAGCAACCAGTGCAGACCTTAGAAGATGGGATGCTGCCTGCCTCCCACAGTTCAATGGCTCACTAAATTGACTGCTGCATTCATTATCAGTTTCAGTCCCTACTGCCTATATCAGCTTGGTGCGATAGTCTGATTTCAGAAACAGTAGCAAAAAGAGTGGCCTTCAAAGGGTGGCAGCTTACTAACCAAACACAGATTTTAACAAGCTTATAGGATCACCCAACAGATGTTAGGAAGCCTAAAATTTTCTTACATTCCCATTTTCATGACTTTTAGCAAGCAATGGCAGTCTTCTGTTCTCAGTCACCTTCTGCTTCCATTTTTGCATGTTTCCATAACTTATCACGATCTCAGCCTTGCTCTAAGTTTCAGGCAAGTCACTCCCTTCCATGCCTCTAGCTCTCAGTAGATAATGACTGCAGTCCTTTGTTGCAATGTGCAAGCCCCAGGCACAGGACTGCAAAGAAGCAGCTTACTGTTAATACCTTGTCCTCTGCCTCCTAACAACTCCCCTAACAATGGGGAATCCACACTGAAGAGGAAAACTGGAATCTATGCTGAAGACCTCTCTAGGGAGAGACTATCAGATGAAATTTCATCTAAGGACAAGAATGAAGAATTATTCTGTTTACTTTTTTCAAGGTCTTCAGGTGCATCATAAAGTCCATGAACAAATCAGCAGCAGATTTCATAGAACATCAGTGTGGACATCTGATCATTATCTGTTTCCCTGAGGAAAATCTCCATTGTTCGTACATGTCTATCTGACATTAATGTTTTATATGGAAACCAATTTTATAATTCCTGAACAAGTAAACAACTCTTCTAAATACAAAACAAGCCAGAGGTGTGTCTGACTGATGTTGAGTCGATGTTAGCTCAGGAGCTATGGCCGTACACTGAGCAGCCATGGTTTCTGTTTATAGTTGACAGGTAATGATGGGTGCTAACACAGTCTTAAAAAAGATCAAGGCTCTTTTAAAAATAATTTGTTATTTTACAGTACTGCCACAGGTAAAATAAGAAATTGTTCATGAGTGAAGCTCTGATGAATGATTGCTCAGTAGTCTGGCTGGATAACGAAATGGATTTTTTACAGAGTATGACTAGCTGAATAAAAGGTGAAGGGCCAACACATTTAATTTCTAAAGTATCATGAAATAAATGTAAGACTATTAATACAACATGGCAACACCAGACTTTTTACTATTCTTGCCATACTCCTTGAGGACATATAATAATTGCCTTTGGAGTTTTAATATTCATTTGCTCATTCATTTTCGCAAATATATAACTGTGCTTTTCTTGCCAGGTGCTGACAGTGGCAACAAAGGCAGGGTTTAAATATCTAGGGTTGGACTAAAATTAACAGAAGCAGTGGCTGAAACCCTATCCAGAATTCTGGGAAAACACACACTTCTTTTCTGAATCACTAAGAAAGCCAAGCCTCTCTTAAAAACATTTTATCTGCGGATAAATAAACCCAACTTTACTGAAACAAGAGAATACAAGATTAATGTATATTAATGTATATATACAACATGAATGTCGGAAGATACAAGAACAGATCTACCATGTGTCTATCTTACAAACAAAATAATCACTCTGGTGATGTCTTGGTCTAAGATCCACTGTATCTGGTATCCTACCTTCCAGACTCCATGTACAGTAGACAGTTGTTTCCTTGAACATTCCTCACTTTTCTAATGCATCACGTTCAGAACATATCAATCATGCTTAATGTCCCAGAAATTCAGTGTGGACTGGCCATGTTCATTCCTTTGGGAAAATGCTGACTTCCACACACACCATCTGAGCAGCATCACCTCATGCAACTGCTGCATTTAGTCACGGTGACAACTCTGTTCAATGACACCAGCACTTTGCTGGTTTAGAGCTTTGCACTAAATTGTTGCCTCCATCTGAGCGACCCAGAGGTATCCCATGCAATTGAACCATGGATGTTGGAAAAAAGAGCCTGGTTCAGAAACCATTCTGATTTAACATCGTGCTATGTGGGCTCACTTTCTTTTAAATGAAATATGAGATTCAGGATTTTAACCATACTGCCATATTCTGGGCAGGGCTCATACCCACCATATGGTTCACACCCTTAGACAGAATGCATACCAGCAGAGACTTCACTCCCTCATACAAGATAAAAGTCACAGAATTACACAGTACCACAGAATGGTAGGGGTTGGAAGAGACCTTCAGAGATCACCTAGTCCAATCCCCCTGCCAAAACAGGTTCACCTGCAGCAGGTTGCACAGGATCGCATCCAGGCAGGCTTTGAATATTTCCAGAGGAGACGACTCCACAACCTCTCTGGGCAGCCTGTTCCAGTGCTCTGCCACCCTCAAAGTAAAGATTTTTTTCCTTATGTTCAGAAAAAGGAAAAGCCATGTAGTATTAACCAAACACTCCAGCATCCACTGCTCTAGGTTGTATATATCTGAGCTTAAAGTTATGATGAGGTCAGTTCTGTTGCTCACTAATTGCACACAATTTTCTTACTCCTACCTCCAAAGTATTAATGATTTAAACAAACCAAAAATAACCAAAACATTTAAACTAGCATAGCAAGTATCACTCATGCAGACTCAGTTTTTTTTTCACTGTATAATTCGTTAAAAAGTAGAGAAATAGGCAAGAGAAGCTCCATTACATATAATCCTGATATCATAATGATATGCTGATATCTTCTGAAATATGCTAGATTTGCTCAACTAAAATTAATAGCACTCATTTTCTTGGAATAAATGGCTCATCGAGGTCAAAATGAGACACTTATTAACACAAAGATTTGTGTCTGATTCATTTTCTGAACTCTAGAATGAGAGTAGACCAGTGTTTAACATTTGAAAAATAGTAAGATTCTATAAGAATATTAAGATAGCTAGATGTGAACGGATTAAAATTAACTAATTTCAAACAAATTAACATGGTTACTCAGGTTAACTTCTTTTTTTCACTAAGGAGTTTTCATATCCTTTTCTATTTACTTCTTCTACACCTACATTTTGTTTACACTTACACATTTTAAATTACACCATTAAATCATACATTACATGGTAGGGAATCACCTTTTGGGGATTCAGTAACGGGAGTATCCACTGTCTTGACAGCCTTCTCCCAGAGCTTGCCAGTCACTATTGTTGAAGTTTGGTCCCTTTCAGCACTTTGTCCTCAATTTCTTACATGTGTTGGCAGGGATTTGCCTAGTTTATGTACCACCAAGTTACTTTTTTCAGCCAGGTCCAAGAATCTACTTTCCTAAATCCCTACATTTGAGATGGGAAAATCCATTTTTCCCAATTCTGTTCTTAACAAAACTACTGTGGGTCAATGAATATTAAAAATAGTTGAACTGCATTGTACTTCTCCACTACTAGCTATACCTACTGATGGAAGAACAGCTACAAAGCTGTTAGGTTATGTGATAAAATGCTGTTCTCCATAGACACCAAGAAGCGAAGCGGAAGAATGGAAGGTAGGGGAACACAAACCCTACCCAGCCTCGGCCACCCACACGCCCATCACAGGAGAGCTCAGCCCATCAAAGGCCCATGTACACAAGCACAGAGGAGCACAGAGATATGATAGCAGGAAGAGGAACCCAAATTATGGACTCAAGTGAACGAACACCCTGTTTGGGCCTCTCCCAGAGCTGTCCCAGGGGAGCATCAGTCACAGTGTCCAGTTGTGAAACCCACCAAAATGAGTCAACAGAAGCAACTCTATGGATCACCGTTCAGGAGGATGACTGCCTAGGGGTCTGGGACATGCTATGGGGAAGAGCATTTTGAGATTGCACAAGACATTTTATGGGATATTTAGGGGTGGAATCTAAGGTAGGAAAAGGGAGAGATCAACGTGGTTTGGGGATGAACAAGTATGGGAAAATAAAGGGATAAAGTGGTAACTGGGCTGGCAGAGCAGTTGGTCAGTGGGCTTGCCTGGCCATGCTCTACACAAAAGGTTCATGTGCCTGGGTCTCTCCTGCATCTGGAGAGACCTGAGTGAAAGTAAGCACTAGGCATTGGAGCGGGACCAGGGGTCAGAAGCCCATGTGCCCGTGGTGCAGCACCTGGAGCAAGTGTAGGTGTGCATGTGTGTCTGTGGACCCTAGCAGGTATCAAGCTGGACTTGCTGGCCAGTAGGTGTGCATGTCTCCAAGGGTGAGACCACAGAAGGACCTGGCTACAGAAAGGACCAGGTGAGTCCCTGCTGTTGGAAGAACCATAGGATCTGGGGGGCTCCGAGGGCAAGATCAGCTGGAGGGTGGACATGCTTGTGTGTACATCTGTAACAGCAACTGGAGTGGGGCTGCAGACACGGGGGCTCATATGACCAGGTGTCAGCAGCTGGGGCGACTGGGACTGGGCTGATCGAATATCTGAATCTAGCTGCTAGGTGGATCCACCTTGTATATGTATTCCTGCTAGCAGACCTCCGTCCTGCTCAGCCAGAGAGGGGAGCTGGATAAGGCCATTGGTCCTGTTTGGGTGAGCGCTGAGCGTGTCTGTCAGCATTATGTGTGTGGCTTGTGGTGTGTACGTGTGTATTTGTGGTGTTGTACATGTGTGTTTATGTGTGTGCCTACTGGGAATACATGCTCAGTCTTGCTAACTGGTGGGATGTGGGGTCGTGGAGCTGTGGCAGCCTTACCTCTGTTGTGCTACTGGGTTTGGCACCTCCCTAGCAGAAACTACAAATTTGGCATAACACTGCTTAGCAATATTGCATCATAAGCCAAATTTATGGATTAATTTGTTTAAATTATACATATTATTCCTCAAATAATTACAATGGATATTATGGAATAAATAAAAAACAATACCAGGTAAAACTTTTAAACTAACATTCTGATAATTATTTAATAACTTTGCTTTTTCAACCTTTCTGCTTTTCTAGCAATAAAAAAAGGATAATTTCAGCTTCTAAAGATTCTTACTGTTACTTAGCCAACACCAGAAGGACTCTGCCCACACTGGCTTGGTGAGATGTGCCAACGGTTAAATGAAACAGAGCTGTACTAAAGTGAATTATTTTTTATTTATTTATTTCTCCAAATGGACCAGGGAGCAAGTGGAAGCTGATGGGATGTAGATGCTTTCTAAGTTCTTAGTTGTCAGTAGTGATGGAAATAGAATAGCTAAATAACTAATATAAGGGCAACAGTATTGTCTAAATCTGTGTTCAGAATTTACATACAACAGATAAAGAATGTAATACAAACTGCAGAAAAATCTATTAGAATTATCTCTGTGACAGTTTTTTTCTTTTTTAAACATAACCCCCCTAAATATAGTACAATAGCAATGCTGACACTGTCATTTACCCTTCATTAAGAAAGTGGTGATAGGAATCCTGTAATTGTAAAAGCTTTCTAGATCAAACAAAAATCACTAACTTACTCTCATTTTTTATTTTCTCCTCCCACAGTCTCAGTGCCAGCCTATAGTGGTTTAACGTGGATCACAGAAAATGTTGTATGAACGTGATACAAACAGAAATGTGATAAATCTTCTTTTTGAGTTACAAAAAAAACCCTAATTTTCCTCCCTGTTGCCTTTTCACAAAACAAATGAAGGTACTATGGATTCGGGAACATTCAGAAGATGAGCAAAAGGCTATGTTTAAGCAATTAAAACATCTGCTCATTGAAATTTGGTTAGCAGAAAGTGGAAGAGATTTTTATTCAGTTCAGTGAAATTGTTTGATTCATAAAATGAGCTATGCCAAGTTTGCCCTCTATTTAGCTAAGAAAATATAAAGGAAAGTCAGTTATCAAGACCACATTTCCATTCCACTGAATCACTGCTGCCCAAAGGTACAACAGCTCAGTGCCTACAGTAAAGCAGCCTAGGAATTACATTGACCAATTCCATCCACATTGCTTTGACTATTGCAGACAGCTGCTATAGCCGAAGTTCCAAGAATTTAATGTCAGGTTTTACACCAATCTTCACAAATGGAAGTGGTTTCTTCATCTTCTGACATGACTCTCATCAAACTAATCTTCTCATCCTTTTAGGCATTTTTTCTATCTGTTCTTTGAAGCTTCAGATGTTCAAAGCACACAGAGATCAGTCTATAAACCCAAGCCTTTCATTTTTGTTTTGCTTACAACCTATTTAAACAGAAGTCTGAGAAACAAAGGTATCTTTGTAAAAGTTTTCTGTGTTTCTGCTCTTTTAGTTAAAGCTTGCAAAACTCCCAGTTAACTTCTCTACGACTGACAATTATATAGTAAAAACAGGAGATTTGTCTTGTGAATAGACTTTGTTCAAGCAGAATCTTTCAGATGTCTCTGTATGACTAAACATAAAAATAACATTAAAAATAACAACACCCCTTAATTAAAATATAATAAAGACTACAAAGATATTATATATCAAATTAATGATCATTTACGTAACATTTCTTGACTCTGAAGTCGGCTTGATTCATCATTGCTTGGCTCCTTAAATGCCCCTTTTTTAAAAAATCATGGTTTTGTCTTGATGCAACCATGTCACAATAACAATATCATATACGTACCTATCTGTGAAATTTACTGTAAGATAGGAAGGGGTCCTGAGAGGCCAAAGCCCTTTTTCTGTCACCTCTAACTGATCTTTGTCTAACCTTTCCTTACATAGTTTTGAGAATGCAGATTTTATGCTCCTCCAACATCTTACTCTCCTTAGCAATAAAAATTTTTGCCTGAACTCAAACCAGACCTTTTCTTGTTGCTTATGCCCATCATTTTTTCTTCTATCCACTGTGGATGCAGAGAATGGATTGTGCTCCTTTTCTGCAGACACTCTGTATTTAAGTGATACTCAGCAATTTGTGAAAGCCCTGCTCTTGGTAAAACTGTGCGTTACACATGAGTTACTGCACATTTTCCTAAGCACAAAGGTTCTAGTTACTATCACTATACTACTACTATAATATGGTAACTTCTAGGACCTATGGTGACATAGGAATACATTTCAGTTCACAAACATACAATGACCTCTCTGTCAAGGGAGTTTGTTATATGAACGTAAGATACAACAAATGGATACAAGTGCAGGAGTATAAGATCATACAATATTAGTAAGTATAATAGTGTCTCCACTGCTGCCAAGTCTTGAAGCCATCATGGCGAATGAGAATTTGAAGGAAAAACATTAAAGAGAACAATTAAATGACTAGGGGGATTTTTCAAAGAACTACACATGGGAGAAACCACAAGCATTCTTGTTTAAAACCTAGTAAAAAAGCTGTGCTCTTTAATGTTTTTATAAATGATCTGGATGTAGGATTTGAATGTATGTTAAGTAAGTTTGCCAATGATAGGAGGAGCTGTGGACTCCCTTGAGGGCAGAGAGGCCTCACAGAGAGATCTGGATAGTCTAGAGAGCTGGGCAATCACCAACTGTATGAAATTTAACAAGAGCAAGTGCCTGATTCTGCACCTGGGACAGGGTAATCCTGGTTACACATACAAATTGGGGAATGAGAGGCTGGAAAGCAGCCCCATGGAAAGAGATCTGGGGGCCTGGGTGGATGGCAAGTTGAATATGAGTCAATAGTGTGCCCTGGCAACAAAAAGGGCCAACCATGTCCCGGGCTACATCAAGCACAGCATCGCTAGCCTGTTGAGGGAGGTGATTGTCCCACTCTGCACTGCACCGGTGTGGCCCCACCTTGAGTACTGTGTGCAGTTTTGAGCACCTCAATGTAAGAAGGACATGAAACTATTAGAATGTGTCCAGAGGAGGGCAACCAAGATAGTGAAAGGTCTTGAGGGAAAGATTTATGAGGAGCGGCTGAGGTCATTTTGTTTATTCAGCTTGGAGAAGAGATGGTTGAGGGGTGACCTCACTGCAGTCTACACCTTCCTCAAGGCTGGGCAGAGGAGGGGCAGGTTCTGATCTCCTCTCTCTGGTGACCAGTGACAGGACACGAGGAAAGGGAATGAAGCTGTGTCAGGGGAAGTTCAGACTGGACATTAGGAAAACGTTCTTCACTGAGAGCGTGGTCGGTCACTGGAACACGCTGCCCAGGGAAGCGGTCACGGCCCTAAGCCTGTCAGACTTCAAGGAGCCTCTGGACAATGCTCTTAATCATATGGTTTAATTTTAGGTAGTCCTGCGAGGAGCAGGGGGCTGGACTGGATGATCCTTATGGATCCCTTTCAAGTTGAGATATTCTGTGATTCTAAATGAGAGAAAAAGCTGCAGTATTGGCTAACTGAAAGTGGCAAATGATGTTTTCTACTAATGAAAGCTGGAAAATGGGATAAAAAAAAATGGTAGTTTTGAAAGTAAAACCAAGTATCTTGTTTTGGTGAAGGAGAGTAGAGTGGGTTCCAGGCCACAAAACAACATGTGACGTGAACAGGGACATAATCTTTACAGCAGCACCCAATAGAGAGAAGCAATATTTATACAAACACACTGATTTATATTAGTCAATGTAAGAAAAAAAGATGTTGTAATAAATCTGATGTGAAATTATGCAATTTTTGACTGTGTGGTTATGTAGGAAAGGTCTTTTAGGAAAAACTTCAACCACTTGATAGTATCGGAGAATGAAATGTTCCTTTGTTCATTTGAAGACTTATCAACAACAAATAAAACCACAGAGACAACCTGAGAATAATATAGGACTCATCCTTCAGCCTCTCAGCATGGAATTCCTAAAGACCAGCTGCAAGATCCTGACCACATTTTTTTGATTTGGCAAAGTAAGTCAATTTCATTCAAATCACCAGCAAACGCACCTAACAAGAGCAATATTTTTCCTTTTTTGTTGTTGTTTTTTTTTTCTTCCTATCCTACAGTATCCAGCAGTCCAGAAAATTTTTGTAGACGAATATGTGGAAAAAGAAGATATGAAATTTTTGTAGACAAATAGGTGGAAAAATAAGTCATTCTGTCTCATCCATTTATTTTCCATTTATTGTGACTCACGCATGAGTAATAACTTTTGCTAAACAGAAGAATGAGTGGTAATATTTTCCCATGTAGCAGTTACCTGAGCATTAGCAGAATCCCTTCTTAACCCCACCAGATGCATATCTTCCAAACTGGAAGGATATGCTTGTCCGGCTCTTTGATTCAAAGCAATTAGCACCAGACTTCCTGAATGAGAACATGTCCTGTGGAAACAAAGGGTGGGTCCACAACATTACTTAACATGTTTGATCTTTTTGTGTTCTGAAAGTTCATCTTGCAGAAACTTTCTGAGAGGACTTCTATGTTTTTTCTTCTAAAATTCTTTAAAAGACACCTTTAGATTGGCTCTTGAAATGAGAATCCAGTGTTCTCCAGAAAAAGCTGAGCATATGTTCCAGAAAAACAACAGTATCTTACGCTCTGTATTTTCCCTCAATCAATAAAAAGAATTTTTTCTCTAGATTCCATTTTATAATTTGAATTTCATAATGCATCTGACCAGTGTTTCTCACAAACAAAATATGAAGGCATGATAGACTAAAATATTTGCATTAATTAAATGAGCAAAACACATTAAACCTATTTTCATTGAAAATTGTGGGTTTCTTCTGCTGGTTCACAAATTATTATTGTATTTCTTTTACAGTACATGGATCAGTTTCAGAAAGTTACTGGATAGAAATATTGGAAAAATATGTGTGCTCTAAGAAATAGCTGGACAGACCAAGTAACATACTTTATTTGTGTATTGTTAGAAGAGAGTTTTAGGAGGATACATGTTTCTCTGCAAATTTCTACTTACTGTGTGTGATGCTTTACTTGCAGCTTCTGTGATGCAAGTCCATTTGTGTTCAGTATCCCCAAACAATGCACAGGATAAATTAGGTGTACTAGACTGGTGTCTATAAAAACGGTACACTCAGCAAGGAGAAGCCTTCAGAAAAGCTGAAGCTAAAGGATGTACTCCAAATCTTTCCCCTTCTCCAAAATTAGTATTAATAGAAGGCAAAGGATCGCAGGGTAATTCATGATGGGAGGGATCACATCTGCCTCTCCAATCAGGAGAAAGATTTCCATTTTCAAATGGAATTTTCAAATGAGCACTTTGACACCAAACCAGGCTAACTCGAAACACCAGACCCCCACAGCACAGCCAGCTCTCAAAGTTTATACTTGCACAATATAGGACTGACATTCAAAAGCTATCATCTCGTTACTCAGCAAATGCAAACACAAGGTGAAGCGCCTTGAGCTATCCAAGGGCCATGTGACCTTGTGAAAAAGGCAGAGAGCTTGGGTAACAAACTCTACCTTGCAGCAGGGCTGATCGGGTTTGGTGGTACAGTTACTTACGCCGTCTCTTGGCTTTGCTTCCTTTGGAACAGGAGCAGGGTGAGCCTGTGTCTCGTGAAGCAGCCGTAGTAAATATGCCCTACAGAATAAAAGCAAAAGATTAGTTCCTTCAGGAGCTCTGAAAACCACCATGCTCAGTAGAGAGTTCCCTGAGGTAAGTTTTTGGTGTTCCAGGATTTTTTTAGCACCTGAGGGAAATTTCTAGTATGTCAGGCTTAGGCACGTACATAAATCAAATTTTAGAACCTTGAATCCTTTTCTAGAAGTCAGCCTAGAAGTCCCATTTACTGTAATGAAGCATATACTGAATAAAATACTGGGTGGCCACTTTTAGAGATATCAGCCACCCTACAAACTGGAGGCAGATATAAATATGGAAAAAAGCTATCTAAACAGTTAATTAAAGGCTATGTAATCTGATATATATTCATAGAGGAGGAAGGGAGGATAAACTAAATTTGTACTAGCTATCTTGGTCTGATGTTTCCTGATTTCTCAGTGTAATCAGGAACAAGTGGGATTTTAGAAGACATTGCAGGAACAGGAGGAGAACTTACAGCTGAGAAGCTGCACTGTGCAAGAGAAGACACTTGAATAAAATACATGAAAAGTACAACACAGAAGGAATAAGCAACAGACAAGTTTAAAGCAGAAAATGTTAAAAGAGTAGAAAGTGCCAAGAGTTGATTGAAAAAAGGTGTGTCTTCTTACTGTTCTCCTTTTCAGTTGATAGCTAATTAATGAAACTACATGTCATATATGGAAACTTATACTATGTTTTGGGCTTACATGTTTTATTATTTCAATAGCTATCTGAAGAAAATAACAATGGTGACAGCACCCTATGAAAAATGTTTTCACAGCAAGAGAATTACTATGATATCAAAGGGTAAGTCTATGGTTTTAAACACATGTATATAATACAAACTTAACATTGTCATCTAAAAATAATAATAAAAATTAACATTAAAAAGATATTTAATGGTCAGCTCTACATGTAATTTCTCAGCAAGTTTTTGCTGACTCAAATTTAGATGTCCAAGCCATTATGCCTCTACTAACACATGAAGTAATTCCACAGATATCAAACTGAAAACTCACTAATCAGCAGTGTTCCTCGGTAAATTTTATACTATCTATAAAAGGAAGAAATACAAATTAGCACACTAATAATCTCTGGTTTGTAAAACATTAATGGCGTCTCATTCTGAACAGCCACCCATTCACATATCACAAAGTATTTGCAAGAACAGCCTGTCAAATCAGACAAAGGATTTAATCATTAAAGAGCTGATTTCTGCTGCTTACTCTTTTTGTAGAATGGGTAAAGGTATTTAAAGAAGGCCCAAATCCGCAGGGTGCGTCTGAATTAATATGTTCTCCTGAATAAGGGGTGGTAATGATGGTTAAACTTTTGGGTAATTTAGACAATCAATAATTCGGATATCATCCTGTTCAACAACCATTTGACTTGCCTGTAATACATCAAGACTGTCAAATTCGTATATAAGTACATCCAGTAATACTTTAAATATAAGAATGGTATACTTGTAGAGAACTTTTTACAGAATGCCATGAGAGATCTGAATCTATTGCTAGAAGATAAATATCTTAACAGAATTAAACTGTGGCAAACTCTGATCTTCTTTATTTCACTTCTGATCTTAGTCCAGAAGCTTGCTATAAATGTGTGGAGCAGTTCATTTCTCCTGGAATATCTTTGAAACATCATGCCATAATCTATTCAATATAATTTTGAAAAGTGATTTACTCAAAGCACTTAATATCTTTAATGATGATAATTTAATAATTCGATAATCATAACAAGCTCTTTCATATATGCTTCCAAAGGTTTTTGCATTCTTCCAGACATGTAGCTGTAAATTTTGGATAGTGGATATATTTCTGGCTGTAGTTAAAGAACTGCTTTGGAAACAGTTCCAGTACTGGGTGGGTTTTTTTAGTTTTGCTATAACAAACTTCAATATTAAGGATACACATTTCTGTTGGTTTGGAATTTCTAATATACAACCTTGCTCTACACAGTTGCAGTGTAGCATGGGATATAAAGAAACAGAAAGAAGTCATAACAGAAAGGAGTACATAATTTTCATATTATTATGAGCTCATAAATGGAACAAAAAGGAAGAGAAAATTTTTATAAAAATGTGCAAGTTTATCTGCATGGTGACAAACTTAGCAGTTAACAAAATGTTTTCAAAGCATCATGATGTGGCCTTCTTAAATATTTGAAGCTTTCCCAACCTTTTCTAGGACATTGCTAAAAGAGTTCCCTTAGAAGTGCAATGGTCTTATGTCATACCAAAATGAAACGCTGCAGAGTGTTAGTGGTTGCATATAAAATATTAAACTGTGACATGCAAGTTCTTTAATGTAATTGGACTGATATAAGTGGATTATTAAATGTATGATTTTTTTCTATTCAAATAAATACTTCTTAATGAAATCGCTTCCAAAAGGCTATCTGGATTACTAGTAGACAGATTATAGCTTAATGCTGTTGTTTTTAGATAGTTTTTTCAAAGCAGAAATGTCTTGTGAATTAGATCAATAGTGAAGAAAATTAATCTCTTTCCCAGCAAGTCATACTGCTATTTGAGTAAAAAAAAGGGTCTCTTATTTTTTTCTAGTTACATGTTCCAAAACTTACAAAATATATGTGAAACATTTATTTAAGCTGGTCCTGCTAGCTGACATGTACCATAAGGCACAGAGATTACATACACGCCCCTCTGCAGTTTCAGCATAGTTTGTGAACACCCATTATTTGTGTCTTATAATATTCCAGTGATATAGGACTTGATAGCTGGAAACATACATGGAAATGGCTTAAATAGGACTTAACAGCAAGTCAGTTTTACAGCCTGGGAAGAACTCAGGAGATCATGGCTGCTGGATAGGGGCTCAAACTACTACAAACTATAACCTCTCTCTAAATCACAAAGAGATTGCTATCAAGCAAAAGGTGATTCCACAGGTTAAAACAGATTTAGGGAATTTCATGCTCACATCACCTGTTCTGACAAGTTTCCTACTCTTTCATATCTACCAGATGCTAAAAGAAGTATTGAAATTCCTGAGGGCTAGTAAATCTCTCCTGCAAATAGAAAGAATGGTTACAAACAATACTTGATTTTTTTTTTTAATTTGTCTTAAAATAAGGTGTAGGACATGCTGAATGAACAATCTCATTCAATTCTGTTTAAAAATGAGGAAATTAAAGCATTGCATCACCCCTGGAGCTCTCTGGGATATTGCTTCAGGAATGTGTCAGAGAAATTAAAGTTGTCCAGCAAAATGCCCAGCTTTGGTGGTTTGTGATTTTTTTGTTTTGTATTTTTCCTCCCCAGAAAAAGTACAGCAATAATACTCAGGGTAGCAGCCACCTAGATTGGGACCCATGCATAAAGGACTACCACATACAGAGACAAATGAGCTTTGATACTGATTTTTCAAAAGGCCATTCATCGGACTGCTCTGTTTAGGTCCTACCACACTAAAGTTTAAAGTCCCTTCCACAGTGCTAGATCTGATGACTCCTTGTTTCCATCTGCCACCATGGGACATTGTGAAACGCAGTCTTCATCAGTACTCTCCGCAGAGCAAAGACCACACAATCCCTCAGCACTGCAATTGTTAGACTAGGATTGACTTCCCATATTAAAAAAGGAGAGAGAAAGATAAGAAAACCCAAGAGGGATAGTTCACTTCTTCGGGGCAAATGATAGCTACAGCAAACAGCCTTACAGGCTCTATAAGGTTTACCAAATCTCTACACCTTGTACATTAGGGTAAGTATGTAAATCTAGATAAAACACCTACATGCTTTCCCTTGTCTCAGTTTCCTCAGCAGTTTGAAACACTTCTTTGATCTCAGATTAGAGTCCCCTATGGCGTTTTTGATCTCTGCCCCTGTAGCTGATGATTCCTGGTCTGTTCCCGTCTCACTCGAATATCCAGTGTTCTGCTTCTGGTACTTTCCCCTTCTTTCTATTAAACATACCTTGGTCAGTGAAAGACTACTCCATGCTGTCTTAGTCAGCTTCCCAAACTGATAGCTGTTTCTTAGTTATCTTCCTCTGTAGCTTGATTTTAAAAACTGGCAACCATTTCCAAAAGTCGAGAGCATTATGCAGGAAGGAACCTTCTTCTGAAGACAGTGGCCCACTGTCCAACAGTGAAGAGGGAAAGAGAACACAAATAGACCCCAGTCAAAACAACTTCATTTTGCATCCGACTTCAGAGCCTTCTGTATGTTATTCAATGTATAGAGTGATTACTTAGACAGGCATGGGCAGACACTCAAATTCTGAAATACTTATCTTAAATTTGGCTGATTTGGAAGAGTTCAGTTTCTTGATGAAAAGCTACAAATTTCCAGGAAAAGCAAAATATGTTTTATGGTGGGTTGTTTTTTTTTTTTTAGACAAAAGGAGATTTCTACCAAAACCCACTTTCAATAAAATGCCCTAATAATGGAAGGTTTATTTACATATGCTTTGTTTGACAGTGTTGTAAACATATTTTTTAAGATACAGACAAGCATATAATATTAAGGAACTGGATAATCTTTGGTGTGAAGCAGGGCAACATAACTTTTTGAGAAATCTTGTGGAGCAATTACAAGGAAACTAGGGAAAACTGAGTAACAAAGAATCAAAGTAATACCACTTGCAGAGTAGTAGGGCTAGGAAACCTGATCAGAAGTAAGATTTGTTATTTAATAACTAGGATCAACATTTTGAACAGTATACAGAATAAGAATGGTAAGCTTATTCCTGGTAATGTAAAATATGGTGAGTTGATAATGCCGCTCATGGAAGAATTTAAAAGATGAAAATAGTAAGTTTTGAAAATAATGTTAATAGTATTTTGAATGGATTTATATAAGGCCAAGAGGCAACTGCAGTGATAAGTGCGCATAAGGATCAGAATAAGAGTCGGGTAGTTAGACAGGTAAATTTAGATACTGGAAATAAATTATTGAAAAAGTCGCTAAGTTTTCTATAAAGTTTGTATACATAGTTCTATAATAAAGAAAAAATACCTGAACTAAAGATATGTGCGAATCCAAGAACAGTAGTATCACCAACAACTACTGAGAAAAATAAGTGAAAAAAGGCTTAGAAAGAAACATAAACATATAGTTTTGGTTGTCTTACTTTAAAATTGAGCATGCAGACATTAAACAAGAGAAGAAATCAACATTATCACTGATGGAATAGAGGTCACAAACCAACAAAGAGAAATTCAAGGGAGTGTTCATATTGAACTAGGAAGGAAAAATGAGTAGAGGAAATCTGGCAAATTAAAAATACTGATAAGTTTCATTTCTGGTTGATCTGATTATTTTTTTTTTTAATCCAAGATAAAGGACTTTGTTTTTAAAATATTTTTTTCCCAATCCCCCAAATCCTTAAAACACTTTAGTGATGCTTTTAGTGATTCTTCCTTAGATAACGTCAGTTTGAAATGAAAAGCACTATTAAGCACAAATACAGTTCTCCACCTGCAGATTTCCTGTTACATTTCTGTTTTCTCTTGCTATGCGTTAGACTTAGGTGCCACCCAGTTTTTCTTATTAGGTCAAAATGGCTACAATACACCCTTTCTTTGGTGAGTTAGATCAGGTTAACATGTAAACTGGTATAATTGTGACGATAATTGAGAAAATGTTTGATGAACTTCTTGATATTGAAGCAGAAAGAATTTCCTCCCAAGTTACTTTTGGCATGTCACAGTATAATTATAAAAGACTTATTTTATTCTTTCCATTTGTCTACGTAAACGCATTTCAAAAAGCCAATTAAAGATATTGCCTAGATAGGTGCAATACCTTCTTTACTAGAGTTTCAAAAGGTATCCACTATGTCTTAAGGTTTTTGTTTGTGTTCACTTCACAGATGTGTAAACTCACATTTATACCAGCTGATGGCTGCAGCTGTTAGCAGCAGGCGCTCCCATACTAGGGCTGGGGATGGGATACCTATTAGAGTGGACAGGATAAGAATTATTACTGACACAGCAGAAAATAATTTAAAGGCAGAAGCTTGAAAAATGCTCTCCAAAGCAGCTTGCAAAATGCATTGGCAGACATGTATCGAATGGTATCTAAGGCAAATAAGAACACAGAAGAGGCATTGCTGGATGGGAATGTAATGACGGTGCTTCTAGTATGCGTGGGAATGCAGACACAGGACTATTGGCTAAGAGAAATATTTTAATGTCCTTTGATCAAAATGAAAAAGAAAAACAGTTAAATAAATTTTGAATTTAAAATACTAATAAAGCTAAAGTGTAACGAAGATGTGGGGTGAGAATTCCCTCTGCTATAAAATGGATTTCCCTGTTATCCATAATCATAGGCAACTGTTCATTACTTTGCCAGCCTGCACTCTTAATTTGGTTGAAACAGTCTGAGATTTTGCATTTATGCCCTGGGGGGTTAATTTTCTCTCCAGGATAGCCCAGAAGTTTTGGCAGTTGCTTTTCCTGCCCCTCCAGGAAATGAATGTGTTGATGAGGACTGATAAGAGGAACCATTTGCTGTTCCCTTGAAGACTGACTGGGCTGGATGCGAGTTGTTTTCCTGGATGGGACAGGAAGATGAACCGTCACCCTATGGTATCAGTGCCTTTCCCACAGCCATCTCATTAGACTTCAGCAGCTCAATCTTTTTGGAAAAGCTTTCATCTCCCTTTCTGACTTCACATGCAGGCCAAAACTAGCACGCCTCTTTTAAAGTGGAAAAATGTCCCCAAATGCAACAGTCATTTCTCTTCAAGTCTTTCCTCAAGTGTCTCCAATCCAGCCATTTCTTCTCTACTGACAAGAAAACAAAATTGTATGAAAGTTGGTTTAGTGACTCATCTTAACCATAGGAGACAGCTTTGGCAGTTGAGATTCACAAGTGTGGCTCTTAAACAGAACACCTTATCTGTTCAGCCATTATAATCCCCTGTACAGTTATCTAAAAGTCTGTTCATTTCCCATTGCTATGTTGGAAAAAATACTGCTTACACAGTATGCCAACAGTATTAGGCTATTTGCATATGAATCACTTGAAAACTGACATCATAAAAGAAGTTTATATCCTTTTAGACATTTAAACAATTAACACTAAAATGCTTACATTTGAAAACAGAATTGTTAACTAAATGCAAGAAAGTAAATTAAAAAGTAAAGTAAATTAGACAATATGCATTTTGGCAAGTGAAGTTTTAGACTACATCACTAGAAATCATTTTCAACAATAATACTTCTAAAATAGTCCATAAGAGCTTAACAAAAACTTTTTTTTTCTTCTTAATGAGAGAAGCTGGGCTTGGATGGCCTTGACTAATCAGGTGTTCCCTTTCAGATCATGGAAAAATATTCTCGGTTGCTTTTAACAAGACCTCCTGCTGATTTGAATCAATTGCTAAAATCACAATTTACTTTTATTCCTTGCCTATAAATAGCAATTCAAACCCCAACAAAACACTTTATCAAACACCAAATCGTTAAAGAAGTAACAATTAGATAGATATTTCTTACACAGTATACAGTTATACAGATTATTAAAGCAAAACATCATTATAAAATGCATTTCCAAATCTGTTCAGTGAAGCCTTGACAAAATCTGTGGCCAATGAGAGATATTCCTTATTTTACTGCCTCCCTTGAACCATCAAACTAGTAAAGATTTTCCCCTACATCTTTACAAACTAGGTCCATTAAATGAGCTCTCAACTCTTGCAACATTTGTACAATTTCCCCAGGAACTTTTTTATGTTTGAAAGGCCATTATTACACCAAAAAATAATCTGAAGCAAGGTCATAGAGACATGCTCTTCCAACTGAGACTTTTGCTGTACTCCTCCTTAACACTGCTGAAGTTCCGTTGGCATTAGGGATAACAACAGTATTATTGTATTATGCTGAAAACTGTGCAATCAGTGTGGTATTTTAAGATCAGTTTTAGAAAAGTATGTTTTTGAAATTATGTTATCTAATTAAATGCCGAAAAACCCCAAGCTATAAGTCAAATGAATCTACATTAGAGGTCATAATTTTAGAGATAAAAATTCTACAGCAGACAAGACTGGAAAGAATGTCTCCTGGACACTAATTAATGAAACCTTTGAAATGAATGAGATAAGCAACTTCAGTGAAGACCTTAATGCTACCTAAAAGCAAAATCATGAGCAAATACCAACCACCCTTTTAAAATAAAGATTCACTTAACATCCTGAATCTGTAGCACATAAGTCAGTTAAAAGGGAAAAAAGCCTCAAGGAAACGGCTTAGCAACAACAGAACGATGTAAGATACTCTAGCTCGAAAAATCACAAATCAAAAGGAGTTAATTAGGCAGACAGATGAAGTATACGAATTGAGTACTCCAGGTGCCCAAACAGTATGTATTTTTCAAAAACAAAAAAATCATGGAAATTTACACAACTGTGATTTCAAAGTGAGTAGCTGTTATTAGTTCCACCATAATGAAACACTGCAAGATAGCACAACACATTTTAAATTCATAAATAGAAATTAAGATGCTTCTGTTTACCAGAAGCACTGTAGGAGCAACAGGAGGTTGATGAGCAAATCTTGCTCTCACACCTCCTTTTGCATTGATTTTATGAGTTTTACATGGGAATAAGGAGAAAGTTGCTTTCTTTTTCTTTTCTGTTTTAAACAAAAGCTGTGGTCTTAAGTTAGGTTAGTTGATACAGACTCATGAAAACATACTAATTGTTCTCTCATTTTATCAAAAGTATTTTTCATACTATATATCCTCTTCAAATTCATGTAAGTGTAGTAGCCATCATATCGCTTGTGAACAAATGCATTTGACAACATTCCTGAAATTAGAAAATTAAAGACATGAGCAGACAAACAAGTTATTCCAAGGCACACCAATGTTTGAATCTTTGCCACATCAGTTTCTCTTCAGGAACTACCCATATGCAATGTTCTTACCCTGAGGCACATGCTGGTAAATGCTAGGGAGGTTATTCCTCTCTCACCGAAGGATGTGCTCTCTCATGTTTCCACAGAGTGAGAAAATGCAGACTGTTTCTGTGGAAAGGCCTTGTTGTAAATGAGTACATAGCTTCAGTTGGGAAAAAAAAAAAAAAGCCCACCCATATTCTTAGAATTAAAGTGTCAAATACACTTTTCACAGCAAAGAAGAAAGCTAATGTAGAAAAACACAATTGCAGATGAACTACTATGTGTCTTCTAAAAGAATGATACCTTGACCATTGTGTCATGTGGAAATGATTGGGACACAAAGAAAACTGCACTGATCAGCAATAAATACTTGAGATCATTATACATTTCCTACAGAAATATTTACTTTAGTTACAAAAATTAACTAAATGGCATAATTTTATCAGATCAATAAGTTCTACAGACTGCAGAACTCCATTACAGGTATCACAACTGGCATTTATCCAGAGTATAATTGATAAAGGCATTCAGTTTTGGCAATAAAAACTCTAAGAGCTGGAAGGATTTTAAGAAGTTCATTACACCATCTTTTAAAAACGTGAGCCTTATTCTTAGAAAATACCTCACTTCAAGTTTCAGTCATAGGCATAGCGTGAACCAGTCTCTTCCATGAGAGGGGAGTCTTATCAAGTCATTGCTTGATCTCATTTTTAATAATGTGAAAAGACTGAGCTTCTCAGTATAGGGCAGTTTTCTGATATTAGAATATTTTTTTGTGTATTGCTGCTATACACTTCTCTAATTTTTACAGTATTTTAAAATGATTTTTTTAAATGTATGACAAGACCAAATATGGTACTTCATTATGGAGCACAACTATGCTATAAACATAATTGCTTCTTCAGATCATTACTGCTTTATTTATATAGTTTTTACTTCTAGATATAGATTTTTTCCTCTAACATTCATGCTTGCAACTCATTCCAGAAAGTCTTTTTTGCATACAGCAAGAGAATTTGGAGGAGAATTGAGAAGAGGAAGAATTAGATGGATATTCAGAAATTTTGAAGAAAAAAACCCTGTGCGTGCGACTGGCCCATAAATATACAAGTACTTAAAAAATTGAGCAACCGTGTAATGGAGGCTGGCAGCATAAAGTGATCAGAGAGAACAACCAGCTTTTCAGGACTAAATGAGACACGACTGACAAAGTGAGCGTAGCTCACGCAGAGCTTTGGCTAGCAATTGGGCCGCCTTCTACATCAGGTTGATAACCACCTATCAATATGATATAGGAAAAGAAAACTATAAAATGTACAGAGCGGAAATATAAGTATGATCAAAGTGGCTAGGAAAACATTCTTTAGGTGTGCTTAGAGCAAAAAAAAAGGGTTCCACAAAGACAGCTGGGAGAAGATGGGAGGATAGAAAGACATTTGGAGGACTGAATACACAAGTAGCATCAATGGGCTGTGTGAAAGTGGGTTGCTAGCCTTTGTCCGGTTGCCCATTCCACAGCTGAAAAAATGTCAGACCCTCAACTTTCTTTAAGCAGCACTTTCATGATTTCACAGGAAAGGGTCAGCTGGGTAGATGTGGCGCTACGACTCCCTGATAAAGATGAAGGATTAGACAAAGTTGTGGAACATTAATAACAAGTTTGAGCTACTTGTATCATCATATATTCTATCTTCTCTCCAAAGTTCTTAAGCCTTTCATCTCCAAGGTTATTAAGCTTCCCAACACACTTAATATCCAGTCAAAGGTGAAAAAGAAGTTTTATCCTGAATAATAAAATTAGACATCCTGCAAAGTAATTAATACCTTCCCATTTGGCCTCCCACCTCACAGAGAGCATGTTATTGCCCAGAAGGTGGATTCGTGTGTTTAACTCATTATTTTTATGAGGAAGACTGATGACAGACCCTTTATTGCTTACATTATTATGTATTCAAAGACTTAAACTTTTGATTAAGTTGAAATAGGTAAGAAAACTATGCAAATTATACTTTTCAAATACCAAAGACATTTTCACTTTATTTTTCTGTAAAAATACTTTTGATCTGCTGCATTAAAATCACACTAAACACAGCAAGTTGAGACATACTGAAGACTTTATGTAGCTAAGTCTACACCAAAATCTCTAGGTTTAATTTAACACAATTCCACAGTAGTAGAATTTTCAGTATTGTACTTACTTGCTATAAAACAACTTAATTACCTTTTTATAATGCGTTTGGTATTAACACAAGTAGATTTTTTTAAAAAGATCACTTTGACAATCTTCTGAAAGTCATTGCTTAACACTGTTCTACATTTACTTGTGTAGCAATTTCTGTAACCTATTTACTTTTTAAGTCTCCATTTAATTATGCTCCCTTCATGAATTCAGGCCAGTCTAGAGCCTCTGTAGGTATGGGATGATCTCAGATATAAACTTGACAATGTACTTGGTTTTCCATTGCAACTACATAGAAATATCATTTTCTACAGGAATGAGAGTCTGGCAGTCACTAATGTATTTCAAAATTGACTAGGTCATTTGTTCTCTCCATCTAAAAGCATTAGAATTCAGGGCTAAGCATTTAATGAGAGGAAACCATTAAAATGAATGTGAAGTCTTTTTTTATAAAAACAATAAGGATATGCTTTCCAGATTCCTACTCCAATTCCTTTCATTTCATTCTAAGACAAAACCTTTAATAAATTATTTAACTATTAACCTTAGCATTTTCTTTTCTGGGTATTTTCTTTTTTTTTTGGGGGGGGGGGGGTTTTCTTTAAATACATGCTTGCAACTGTCCTAGTAAAAAGGAGAGACAAAAAAATCAATGAAAACATACATCAGATATTTTTGGATTTTTTTCTGAGGGGGAAGAGTTCTAATCTGTGGCATTTGAATAAAAAGATGGGGGGTGTGAACCAGTGTTTTTCTTTTAAACAGAATATATTTCCTGTTTCCTTTTTAAAATCAAATTATCATTAGACAGAAAATGTAATTCACTGAACATCTGCTGTTCTTCTCTTAGATCAAATTTTTTAAATAGAGAAAGTGATTCTGTATGAGGCAAAACAGGGGGAGCAGGTGCTGATCAGCAGGAAGAGCTTTTCAAGAAAAATGTAGTTCAAGAAGGGCAACACTTCTTGCCTCATTCTCTTCTGTTTGTCACCCTCAATAAGAGAGTAGATTATTTGCTGGACTCAACCTTGTACCAAATTTGGGTTGGATTTAGCTTTAAAGCATAGGCCAGGACTTTGTGCTTCAGAAATTCCTTCCTTAAGGACAATGCCGGTGCTCTGTACTCAGTAGTTATTGTAACTAGAAACTCATTGAAGACATTTTAAACCAAATAAATGGGAATTGTACTTTATGTATACTCATTCACAAGTATGAAAAAAACTAATATTATAGGCCTGTTTGTGCTTCCTTTTTATAGCAGTTTGTAATGGAGATGTTTACATTGCTGACCTTTAAGTACCTAACCCTGATACCTAATTTCAGAGGCTAATTTCCCTGTGCTGTCTGTCCAGCAAACCAAAAGAATTTGTGTGGAAGCCTTAGCTTAAATATCCCTAACTTAGTCCAGTCACAAAAGGGTCAGGTATTGCAGTCCCCACTTTGGGGAGAGTACTGTAGTCCAGACATTCTGTGGAAGATGAAGAGAATGGCACCCCAAGCCAACATCATTGCTCTGCAGTGTCCAGGGTGACACGAGAAAGCAGCCACATGTATCAGAGTCTCAAGGTCATTCTGTCTCCATGTCTCTTTTAGTGTTCATATTTGAAGTGTTCTGATATAGTTTGTTCCTAGCAGAAGGAGAACCATCTACTTTCCATCGTGATAATGTTCCTTGGCAGAGTAGTAGACAACACATTACTTTAGTGCATTCATATTTATATTTGAGGGTCTTATTTAAAGTACATCTTTGTGAACGCTGTTCAGACTTGCATCCAGAAAATATTTTTAATTTAAATCCAGTTCTTTCTTAGAATATAAACAGTTCTCTTTCTACAGTGTTCATAAGCTACATAAACACAAGACCTTTTTCACCTCTGACATTTCTTGTTTTAATACATTTCTCATCTTTATGAAGAAAATTAAATATGGTTTACCATATGCTAGCTGCTAGCTATAGACTGAGAAATACCCTCATGTCCCACACAGACGTATTTTAAAAAAAATGATGTATGGGAGAACCTTGCAGGCTGTAGACCTGAGGCTCACAGTGTTCATGACTAAACTTTCCCACTGAAAGCTAGCTCTGTCTTTACTCAATACCACGAATGAGGCTCTGATCTTGCTCTACATCATTTCTGTCCAATTCTCAAAACTATATTCCTGATTTTAATTATGAGCTTTTCGTCCTCAAATAAGCAAGTATTAGTTACAAATGAAAGCAGAGTTGTTGCAGGTCAGGACAGAGACTGCATTGTATTAAACAAGGGAGATGAAGCTTTAGCTGTGCCTATTCATATCATACTTCCATGAAACTTATGTTACAAGTTTTCTACTTCTTCAGTTATTAAAGCCAAAGAAGTTGAAAAAATGGTTTTCCAAATAAAAACACTTTTTAGTTTATGTGCTCCTTACTCCAGATACTACATGCAGAGGCTAATAAATGCTGTTGCATTTTAATATTTTCTTCTTGGGTAAGTGTTAGATATATGATAACAGTAATAGTCTAGCATCAAAAGTATACGCTAAATAAACACAGAGTTAATTTTCAAACACATAAAAATACTTGCAATGTTTTGTTCCTCATTAGTTATTTCATCTTCTTCATTTCAGCTAATTGTAGATGTCCAGAGGCTTATACAGGCTTATTGACTTCTTTATCAAAGGTTCTGCAAGAACTTGTTTAAAAAGGGTGTTGGTATTATATACTTTAAAGCTTTTTCTTCATTTAATAATCCCGAACATGACAGCCAGCTTTGCTTATGCAAACAAAACTCAGAGCTTTTTTTCATAATATTTTCCTCTGGTTGTTATTGATAGCAAATAGTAGCTGTTTCTCAATTAATTTTTCTACCTTTTATTTTCCTGTGTGTTTCGATACTAAATGATTCTACAACCTTTTGCCTCTCTTCATGTTGCTGTCACACAAGGACTTGGTCTTTCTGGAAGGAATCAATGTTGTTAGCTGCTCCCTGCTAGTACTTTTTGGTGCTGTGTAAATAAAATAATGCTAAAATAAAGACCAAAATTATGTGTTTTCTTGCATACATTGTATTTAGAATAGGACAACAGAACCAAAGAAACAAGAGCAATGAACCCTGAAGTATTGTCTAGTTCAGTCCACTGTCCCAAGGCTGAACCAATCATCCTTAAAAACATGCTTGACGTAAATTCTCCTAACCTGTTTTGGAGAAGTGTCAATGACATAAATTTTACCTTTGCTAGTGAACAGTCCCATTGTTTAGGTATTTCTAATGATTAACAAATCTTCCTGCTTCCTGACTTGCTGCTCTTTACTTCTTGTGTACTACCAGCTGGTCTCTGGGATTGAGAAAGGACTATGATCTGTTTGTAGTGGAAGTGCAGATGCTCATTTAGAAAGCCAAAGGCATAAACCCCAAACAGCTGCACGTGCAACATCACTTGCACTGGGCCAGCCCACAACAACATGTCTGCCCCTTTTACTGACAACTTTCTAAAAACCTAATTTGTCCTCTCCCCATCCACTCTGCAGTGGACATGACATGAGAAAGGATTGAGGACACCAGGGATGGGTCTTCCTCACCACCTGCAGACTGAGATGACCGGAGGCCCAGATGGGGCCCTTGCCTTACTCTGTTCTCCTCATGAATGGGTTCAGGTTAAGTAGGACTGTGCAGATATATGGTATTCTTGCAAAACAAGTTTTGGTGAATGCATTGCAGTAAATACTCTTGTACTGGGGTAAAAAGATATTAGAAGCTGAAAAAGCCGATGGCATGTGAACTTTGCTTCACGGACACCCACCAAATGAGTCATTGAACAGGTCTGGCAACCAGAAGATGAAAAGCAGAAACATCCTGGCAAAGGGAGAAAGCTTCAGATACACCTCACTCCCCTCTGCCTCTCCCTGCCACTCCCTTCTCACCGCCGGCTACAAAGGGGAAATTCAGGCCTGGCACGAGAGGGGCTGGTGCACAGGAACCACCTGGCTGTTCTTCCTTGTAACTAAACATTCCACATCCCCAGCCACTGCCAGTCAATCGCAAGCCACACCATCCACACACGAGGGATGCCATCAAAGTGTGCTTGGGCAGCTCTTGAAGATTCATCCTGACAATGGCCACCCACATCCAGTGGCGGTTTCCGATGTCACTGGAGGTGTAACCGCACTGTGTGTTCTCCAAAACAGCAGTCTTGCCAGAATTGTTATTTACTATGATGATGCTACACCCTGGTGATTGTAACCCCAGTCCTTCCCCAGCATGGTCCTTGTGCGTGTCTCTCTCTCCCTCTTCTCACAACAGCAAGTGGCTGACTGAAGCATGTGACTTCCTCCTTTACCTCCCTTCCCCTCACCAGGAAACGTTTCCCCATAGTCGTGGCCACAGTCTGGGGGTTTTCCCACTCGACGGAGGTCTGTGACAGGATTCCAGACAGGGTTGACTTGTGTAACCAAATGGCTGCCACTCCAATGGGTATCAAGAGCACTTCCAGCCATGCTGTGGACTAAAACCAGGCCAAGGACCTTTGTAATTTCGCAGAGTAGGAGACAGGGTCCCTGTATCTCGGAGTGCTCCTGGGACCGTTTAGTTTACTAATACTGGCACAGGCTGATTTCCAAGAAGCACCCCTTCCACAGCAAACATCTTCAAGTTTTACATTAACACCAAGTCTTAGGTTTGCTACACACAGACACAGAAATAAAGGCCTTCTGAATTTGGGGATGTGTAGGAGAAGTCTTGAGCATGAGTATACTCATTTTTCTCTTCACTGATCAATATCCAGAGATTTTCAACAATATCTTTCTCAATATATACAAGTTTGAGAAGTGGGCGCATGTGAACCTCATGAGGTTCAACAAGGCCAAGTGCAAGGTCGTGCATCTGGGTCAGGGCAAACCCCAGTATCAATACAGGCTGGGGGATGCAGGGATTGAGAGTAGCCCTGCTGAGAAGGACTTGGGGGTACTGGTGGATGAAAAGCTTGACATGAGCAACAATGTGTGCTCACAGCCTAGAAAGCCAACCGTATCCTGGGCTGCATCAAAAGAAGTGTGATCAGTAGGTCAGGGGAGGTGATTCTGCCCCTCTACTCTGCCCTCGTGAGACCCCACTGGAGTACTGCAACCAGCTCTGGAATCTTCAGCACAGGAAAGACTTCGACCTGTTGGAGCAAGTCCAGAGGATCATCATAAAGATGATCAGACGGCCGGAGCACCTCTCCGATGAAGACAGACTGAGAGAGTTGAGTTTGTTCAGCTTGGAGAAAAGAAGGCTCCGGGGAGACCTTATCATGTCCTTTCAATACTTAAATAGAGCTTATAAGAAAGATGGGGACAAACTTTTTAGTAGGGCCTGTTGTGATAGGACAAGGGGTAATGGTTTTAAATTGAAAGAGGGTAGATTTAGACAAGATATAAGGAAGAAATTTTTTACAATGAGGGTGGTGAAACACTGGAACAGGTTGGTTGAAGAGATGGTAGATGCCCCATCCCTGCAAACATTCAAGGTCAGGTTGGACGGGACTTTGAGCAACGTGACCTAGTTGAAGATGTCCCAGCTCATTGCAGGGGGGTTAGACTAGAACTTTAAAGGTGCCTTCCAACACAAACTATTCTATGATTCTATATTCTACACCTCAGAGAAAATGGTTCAGAAGCAAAATATCTCCCTTCTCTTTCCTTATAAAGAGTCCTTAAACAAGCTGTACTCATATTTATGTTATTGTAGTCATGTGAGACATTCCAAGTGTTTTTCTTCTTGCTCAATGAAATAATAAAAAGACTAATGTATCAAGATCCCCAAATCCTCTTGTTTACTACCTGTGCTGCTTGAACACTGAGGATGTTTCAGATTCTCACACCTTTTTCTTATTTACATCTTCTATGACCTTATGAGTATCCATAGCTCCCCTGCTCCTTAGTTCTGTTTACATATTTGCCTAGTTAATACTGATTGATGTGGTGTTATCGGAAACCACTAATCTTAGTTTAAAGCCGTCCTCACAAGTTTAGCCAATCTGTGGTCAAAGGTGTTCTTCTTCGTGGCATGACCTCTGTCTCTGCTACCTTTCTTAGAATTTCACTCTTGATTGAGCAAACCAAAACCTTTCCCAGTACCATAATCTAACAAGTCATACATTAATGCTCTCGGTTGTTCTTGTCTGCTCCTGGGTCTTTTTCATTTATCACCAGGGATGGTGACTAGTAAATGGTGACTAGTAACCAGTCTGTCCCTGTCAAGAAGCTGGTTCACCTACTGAGGTTGTGCAGCAATGGTCCTTCTAGCTGTTTTTCCTTGTTACTGCTTTGCCATCATTTACACTTTGTCGATTATGCCACATACTCTTGAATGCTTTCCAATTTAACTAATGTTATTGGTATTTTTACCCCTGCTTCCTGAGAGATTTGAGTAGGAGGCGGGCTAGACAGTTTTCTATTCCCAGCTTTCATTGATAGAAACCTTTCGTTGTAGTGTCCAAAAGCAGATGGAAGACCAGGATTGGGAATGGGTGGAGAGAAAGGGGGAGGAAGCACTCAGGTTTTGCATGGATGTAGTATTCATGCTAAGAAAATCTTTGCCATCATTGGCTGTGACACTAAACATGTGGTTTGGCTTTTTTTCATCTCTACAGACTTTTCTTTACGCTCTTTCCCAAAGCTCCCTTATTGCCCATAGTTTATCTCCCACTAGCTGCTAATCTGTTTGTTTTTAAGATATTTTTGCTTCATCAAATCTTGTCCTTTTCTTAGGTATCACCAGTAACCAAAACCAGTGATGACAGGACAGCCAGCTACACCTTTTTGTTCTCAGTCTCCCTGTGACACGCACTCAAGCAGCAGATCTGACATTGCCAGTCACCCATACTCTTCAATATCTTTTTCTCCTCAACTACTTTTGCATCACAAATTACAATTTCTTACACTATTCCAGGAAATTTTAGGAATGCCAGTACTACTTCAGCTTTTCGTTCCCTCAGTAAAGGATTGTTTTCTATGTCACCAAAATTCTAGAAATCCTTACCTCTAGCTGATAAGCAGCTGGGGAAAAAAAAAGCATACTGTTCTCCAAATATATATTGTGTCATAATGTGCAGTCACAACGGGAGAAAAGGGTGAATTAAATTTCACAAGAACGCTTGCATCTATGATTTCATAACTTTTGAGCACTGACTTTGACACCTCAGTTATTCTTAAACAGCTGAAACCACTGTTCTTTTACTTCACATTGGCTTCAATTACCTCAGAGAAGACAGTTTTTATTTCTTCTTGAACACACAGACATTTGTTCAAATCTTCATCTCTGAACTTGTTTACTCAAACAGGCATCCTTTCCTTTTGAATTTTCTGAAACCTGCCTTGCTCAATCTACTCTAAACACAGACACGTATTTTTTTCTACCATTCTGACTTTCCCATGCCTACTGGGAATTCTCTATTGAATAAAATTCAACCTGCTGCTTCCCAGCATCAAAGGTTTTACTCCTCTCTACTAATCTAGTGTCCTGAAAGTTATTCAGCCATATGTTAAGAAACCTCCTGCTCTTCCAGAAGCGCAGCATTTGATTATAGATGTCTTTCTGTTTTCTACAGTTCCAGTTAAAAAAATTGAACTCTTTTAAATTCATTTAACTCATTACAACACCCAAATATTCTTTAAAGAATCCATCAACATTTTCCTTAAGACTCCTCATGACATCTTTAAGAAAGCCGACAACTTAGAAGTGGTTAAAGGGCATTCATACCACTATTTTGTCATGTACATGTAAAGACAACATATACAAATATATAATCATACATCTGTTAATTTATCTGTATTCTCTATATTTTGTGTATTACATCCTTCTCAGTCTTTTGAGCTCTCTGCAAATAACATTTACTAGAATATCAGCAATATATAAAAGCTAAAATACAAATGTCACAGATTATACTCACTTAGGAATTCCAACATATTTGAGAATAATAGATTACTATAAAGACCTAAGTAAGGGAAGAAACATGGACAAAGTATATCAAGAAACAGACTGTTAGACTTTCTGACATGGAATATCATTTTATATTACTATCAAATTTGCTGAAATAAAATGCCAATAGTTTCAGCTTTATTAGAACTATCAGAATAAGATCCAAAAGCAAATAACTACAATAAATTTTGGAGAAGAATATATAGAGACAAGATACTTGTTGAGATAGACACCATGTTCAACAAATTAAATGTGAGAGATTTGGCAGCAAAAGTGCTAGCACAATTTAGATTTCATACAGAGAAGAATCAAGTCACTCTACAGGGAAGTAAATATTTCTTTCTCCACTACTATGGTGACACTACATGTGGAATAAAATGTATGGAAAAAAAAAAAAATGGACAAACTGGAAAGTGTTTGGAGAACCACAAATTTTTGAAGTGCTTAAGGGAGGAAGACTTACAAGAAGAAATTAACTAAGCTTTTTTTCCTTTCTTTATTAAGATATGGTTAGAGAAAAAGACTATTATTCATAGTTATTATTTATGTCCAAATGCTTGGAAACCATACCTTGGCTAGTAAAAATCTGTGCAGTTTATTTGAGAACAAAGTAACCGTGTTGATTTATATTAGTGGAGGATAGGGCACTAAGAACAGAAGCAAAATTTAAGTTGAGATGAGGATGTAGTAAGAGAATTTTACTGAAGTATAATGAAAAAAAACTATAAAGAACCATTATTTTAAAGCAGACTCCCAAAAGAACTGGAACAATGCAGACCACTATGACTAAGAAAGTGAAAATTGTTATAAATTGTAATTCTAAATGGCACAGATGAAGACCGTTGTCAATGTTTCTGTGGCTTTTTCTTTTCCTATTTCAATCTTGTGGGATCAAACGAAAAGACTGAATTAGAAGATTTTAAGGCTGTGATGCGCTTTTCTTACTTTTATTCACATTTTTAGATGGCAATAAACACCACAGATTTGCAGTCTCTAGAATTATTATTCTGACATTTACACAAACAATAACAGGCGATCGTGCTTCAGGAAACCACAATGAAATATTTTAAAACCTCACTAGACAGCATTGTCTGATACCTGTAAGAAGTGTTCTGCAGCGGCACGGTTGTTTGCAACAATCTGAATTCTGACACGTCCTAAAAGGAGGGCACTCTCCCCTTGTGACAGTCATGTCTTTTAGTCATTTATATTGTGGTGCATATGTATTATGTTCTTTTTGATATGCTGCCATTCCAGCTGGCAGACTCACAAGTCTGGAAGACGTTCTCTCTTTCACTCACTCACTTTCTTCCCTCTCTGCCCTTGTAAAATATAACTGTTCCCGACAAAATGGAACAGATGCAACAGGAGAGACTGAGAGGGCACCTCCACGCTGCCATGTTAGCACAGACTTCCAGCTCACATTTGAGTTCAAATTCTCCCATCGTGCACACTGTTTGTGCATTGAATCAGACCTTGAGCTCAAGGCAAGCGTTAGCCAACTGGCTCAGCAGTAAGGAGAGCCTTACTCCAGAGTGCTCTACAGACACTGGGCCATAGGAAGAGATCAGAATCGAATCCAGGTATCCCACATCCTGGAAAATAATTTGGACTACTCTGCCCTTAAGCAAGAAGATGGGGGAGGTGCCATTGTGTGCAGGGCTAAATTCAAGAGGTGCAAGTCTGGAAACCCACAATTAGATGGACTCTGCAGGGAAGAAGGACAGAGAGACACTTTCACAGATGATCTCAGGTGAGCACAGCAACTGGCTACTTAGTCCTGTCAAGACTGTGGCAATTCTAAAGGGCTGGTACCCAGGAACCTCATTCAGGGGAATGTAAGCAAGGGGGAAATGTAAGCTCACACAGTTTCTAAATATTCAAATTTTTAACCAGCAGGTGATGCTCGTTATGTGCCTACTGGGAGAGTGCTTGGGCAAGTACTCACAGTTTTGTGAACCTCTAGGTGAGTAAAAAAGGGAAAACTGGAAGCAGGAGCTATGGCCTGTTGGAAGTTTGGCACTGGGACAGGTTGAGATTTACAGCTGCAGTTGGGGGAGTGTGGCACAGAGAGATGGGAAGGTTTGAGATCCTCGAAATAAGAGAGAGACGGCTCTCTCAAAGCAGTAGGAGCAAGGCACGATGTGGTGGTGACTAGGAAGGTCATCTGAGGAGTTGAAGAAGGGTTGATGAGGAGAAATATGGAGTTTAGAGAGAAAGATTATAAGCAGAAGACAATTGTAGGGAAGAGATAAGTAGATGAGAAGAAAGCCAGAAAGAAGGAAATAGAGTTGTCTGTGCCAGAAAAACGGGACCGAGAAGAGAAATCAAGGGTGGGAAAGAGATAAGAATGGCCCTGGCTTCAAGTTAGAGAACATACGAAAAAGAAAAGAGACTGCTTTGAATGAATGGGCAGAAACATGTGTTCACAAGAGACATATTTTCTGAAAGTCTGCAGTGGAGCTGGCACAGCCTGAGTCTCACTCAGCTTAATCCTGGTAATGTTTAGAATTAGAATGTTTAGGTTTAATCTTGCAAGTTTCCCATAATCAGAATTTCTAAAAGTCACTAACAAAACAGATGTATAAATTCTCTGTTTGTTATTAATAAATGACTGTATCGTGAAGTTCTTATTAAAAATCTATTTAATATGTTTATACAAAACCCACAAAAACAGAATGTTGCACAATCTGCTTTGCTATTCTCATGGCCAGAGTCAAATAAAATCCCATCATGAAGTGATTCAGTTCTAGCAACACAGCTCTGGTGGCTATACGATAAACGCTAGTATGCATCTTAAAGGTTTCCTTTAGTTTTACTACAAAATACATGGCTCTATGTGAGAAGGATGACAACAGAGGTAGAACTAAATATTGTTTTAATTTCTAAGATGGCCAAAGGAGAGATCCACAGAGTCCTAAGTACTTTCACAGTTTTCTGTCCCTGAAGTCATTTCCAGGGAGGAAAAGCCAAGGATGATTATATTATTCTTCACACTACTAATAGGTGTAACTTCCTCCTCCTCTGATATCTGGAGGTTATATATAACATTTTTGTCATTCCTGTCTTAGGAGGAAGGAACTGAAGTAATTCCCTACACTGACAACATCAGGAATCTTAGTCTACCCTCCCCAAAAGAAAGTTAAGGACAGAAGCTGTTCAAATTCACCTCAGACATCTGCACGTATCTGAATTTTGTTCCTATCTAAACCTATTTATAAAGATGCATCTTTGGTCTTAAAAGTATGATTCTGTTCTTAAAAAATAAATTGTGGCACTCGCATTATGCTTCTAATTTTTTGTGTTGTACTGTTCAGTTTACAAATAATAAATGTTCTTGTAATCATGCCAGCCTTGCATACTCATTCTGAAATGTCACACTGTGGGCTTTCTCATGTGTATATCAAAGAACTGGCGCAAACACGATTTGAAGTTAGGAGAAATATATCCACTGAAATATGTTCAACAGGCTTAAGCCTGGACCTAGAGATTCACAGGACATAATTTACATCTGAATCCCAGCATTTTCAGTGGACAATACAGGTTCAAATAATCTTAGAATTTCACAGTGGAACACGAATATTTTTTTTTCATGATGCACAAGATAAATATTAAATATGTGTGTGTGTGTGTATCCCCTTAGCACCCAGATAGATCTCATCGAGCTGTCCAAGTGTCCAGAATAAACACAGAAAAATAGCCTGACATACAGCACAGATGGCAGCGTATTGATGTGATACATGAGCTAGCTGTAAACAAGAATCAGAACATACCTAGCCACAGTCACAAGATCCAGTGTAAACTACTGTGCTTTGTATGTCAGAGATTTAACCACCCTGAGTGCCATGCCAGATTGCTGCTGGTATTCTTTAGAGCTGTCTTGGCTGTCCTCACACAGCACTGCAGCCCGGGGTGCAATCCGATCCAGCCCCTGTGCAGAAGTGCTTACAACCATAGCAAAACAATATGTGAAAGGCAGAGGAAATGACAAAATGTTAACATATTATATGATTTTATCTTCCCATTTCCATCACTGAATTTACAAACCAGGTATTTAATTTGCACAGCAACAGTTATAAAAACATGTGAAAAATTGGCTTTGACATTAAAATAAACATTAGTTCCTAATATGCAGAGGTCACATGCATGGAGTAAGTGTGCTGTTTTTAAAGTCTAATTTTAATTACAAATTTCTCCAACACTAGTCTCCAGTACTCTATTTCTGCAAGTTATGCAAAATAAGAGGGTAGATTTAGATTAGATATTAGGAAGAAATTCTTTACTGTGAAGGTGGTGAGACACTGGAACAGGTTGCTTAGAGAAGCTGTGGATGCCCCATCCCTGGAAGTGTTCAAGGCCAGGCTGGATAGGGCTTTGAGCAACCTGGTCTAGTGGGAGGTGTCCCCCATAGCAGGGGGTTTGGAACTAGATGATCTTTAAGGTCCCTTCCAACCCAAACCATTCTATGATAAGATTCTATGATTAAAGGAGTACCAGGAAGGTAGCTTAGCTGAAAACTAAAAAGCTTTCATTTCTGGCACCACACTGCAAACTGCAGTTGTAGAACATTACAATATATTTGGGGTAAACAATCAAGCTAATCAAACTAAAATATTTCAAATGTTTCTCATAGACATCTTGACAGCAAACTGGTCTCTTATACGAATTTCAAATCCTAAAAACAAAAGGCTAAAGCAAGCTGTTTTATTACACAGAAAAAGAGAAGCAAGGAAGATACCAGTGAAGCCAGAGATCTATATTCTCTTTTCACTGCACACAAAGATCCAATCCAAAATGTTTGGGAGTGGGAGCAGCCAAAATCAAAGAGCGGTCATCCAGATACACATGCTATGAACCAGCAGTTAATGAGCCTGTACACAGGCTTATTAGTTAACGGCTCCATACTTCAACCAGGGACACTGTACAGCCAACAGTGCTTTGAATGCAACCAGCCTATGTCCTTTCCTTCAGTCACTAGAGTGTTCTTCAGCTGAAGCCCCATTCACTGTGAAAGACAAAGGAATCGTCGTCTAAGAGCAGGGGCAACATGCACTATTACTCCTTAAGTGTTTACTGTTGTGAGGGAATATTGGGAAGAAGGAAGTTTTGGTAAGCTCTTCTCTCAAACACTGCTCTGTTGTTGATAAGTAGCTGCAGCTGCAGTGTGCTCTGATCCAATGGGGTCCAGCCACTGAAACTAGGAACATAAAAAAATTAACAAGTGTTTTTTGGGTTGTTTTTTTTTTTCTAAAAAGAGAAGGGGCAAATTCAGTAGGCAATAAGTTGAAGTAAAACTCAGAGAATTGTCATATGCAATTATGAACACCGTACATGACAGGAAATAAGAGAGATCTGATATATACTCGCTGAGCTTCCCATCTTAGCTAACAGCATTTGTAGACCATACAGTCCTGCTTTGGCTCCATTTTCTGAAGTAAGTTTTGGAATAGTCTCTGCGGTAAATAGGGAGTTAGCCTACTGTGACACAAAAAGACACGAAGTCCAGACTTGGCAGCTAGATACATCACATCCTGGGCAAAAATGTGAAGATTTCATAATCATCTGAATTGCACAACTTCTGGTGGTTTTCTCATAGCTTGCCCTTTCATTGAAAAAAAAAAGTTTTTATTTGTTCTTTCCTAAAAATATAATATGCAGTGTAAACCACTGTAGTGCCAATCCCTTCACCCAGATTTATTTTAAAATGTCTTCTGCCAACTGCAGATACAGGGAAAATAACTGTGGTGTCTCAGTGAATATATCAGTTCTAGCAAGGCTGTGAAAGAATGTGGAAATTGGGGAAAATTCCAGTTTTATTAAACAGGTAGGAAAAACTGTAACTGAAAGCAAAGTACTTTTGAAAACTCTTGCTTACTTATCTCCTCATTTTGTAAAAAAGCTCTTTCTCCAGCCTTCAAAATACAATTTTCTACCACAGTCACTACGGCAAATATTTTGCCTGTTCAGTACAGCTATTTTTTGCTGTTTCAGGTTCTCTTCCTTTGTAGCAACTGTCATCAATGGTGGATAGATGGTGCCTTGGAATATGGCAGTAAGCAATCTTGAAGGTTCTACTAATGCCCATGGTCACAAGGATCCAGCTAACAGTGAACTCAAAGTCTATGTTTGTCAGATATAGCTTCAGGAACTTCTGCTTTTGCTGTTTCCTCCTCTGGCCTTACCACCAGTTCCCATTCTTTTCTAACTCCATGGTGATCTGAGAGCCAGCCCAGCAGAAAATTAACTCCTCCTTAAAAAAAAAAAATTAAAAAGTGAAATGTCCTTTTGTCGATGTAGCTTTTTGAACCGGCTCTTCTTTTTGCAGTCAGATGACTGCAAATCCTGACATGAGAGGTGTGGAGTATGGAGCTGGAGAGGATGAATAGTAGGATCCTGGCAATGACAGTACGGATTAGCTTAAAAGCGATGTTGCAGCCCTATGCTCCTGCTTGATGTCCTCTGAATGAAATGTCTAAAACAGTTTAACTTAGACTAAACACTATCTTTTGTCCCTTTCTGGGGTTATAGAACATTATCTAAGCAAGGGCTCCAGCTGGGCTGAAGACGACATGTTAAAAATGTGCAGTCATATTTTGATTAGCCGAAGAAGAAAATGTTTAGAGCAATAGGACTAGGACAGTATTAACGTACCTACATGGGTGTATTTTGCTGTGTAATGCAAACTTGGAAATATTTTGGAAAAAGATGAATTTGTGCAGTTTATCCTTTAAAGAAAAATAACAGAGGTTATTAATTCTGTAAGAAACGTCAAGCCAAACAAGCTGATGTACTCTGTACTGTATGTTCAGCCACCAGTGAGTCACATCCCATGTTAATAAAAATAGTCAGAGGTGGCCAGCACTCCTAACACATCTGTTGCCTGGTTTATTAGAGACAATTGTGAAAATTGCTATTTTGGTGGCTATCAGAGTGCTTCCTAGAGTAAATTCACCAGGTTATTTCACTGAGTCAATTATGGGAGATAAGAGAAGATTTATAAAGAGAGGGTAAAGGTAGATATAAACAACCCATTTGAAAAATGTACACTCTATTTTATGTATTGTGAACATATGTCACTAATTATACTGAAATAAAATTAGTCAGATTGAATGCAGTGAGACAAAAGGGCTATAATTGTGTTTTAAAGAGTCTCATGAAGATTCCTCCAGCTTAGGTGAATCCCCAGGGTCCAAGCAGCCTGTTTTATTCTGCTCTTCTGACATTTATTAGCATATGACTCTGCCAAGACATAGGCAGGATGCTTCTGCAACAGAGTCTAACCAGATATACTAAAGCATTTTTAAAATAATTGCCTGTATGCTTCACTCACGCTCTTAAACAGATAGACACTGATGCAGTAGATTGCACTACACAGAATCATTTAGCCTGTCTCCAGCCTGGAGCTTAGAGGGAAGATCAATCCCAAAACAAAGAATTCTAGGAAAGCTTTTAGGGGAAATAATGGTACTTAAGAAACTGGACAAAAATTTTGTGTTTTGTTACCCTCTGGAGATATGTTCTATTTCAATTCCACTCAGCTGTCTTTGTCATGATTTACTGACAAAGAACAACTCTATGAAAATGACCACAATATGCTTTAAAACATTGGCAGCAACAACAAAAAAAACCCCAAACCCAAACATAAAAAAGTAATTATGATTGTGGTCAACTCCAAAAAGAAGAATTACCTAAGAATAACGAAGCCTGTTAAAAATATGCTAAAAGGGCTAGCTAAAAGATGATAAAAAGCTGACTAAAAGAGTTAAATCTCTGCCAGCAGCATGAGCACAACTTAGAGACTATACTGAAGGTAAAAAGGATATGCATACTTCCTGTCATGAAAGATTTGAGAAAAGCAAAAGGAAGCCAGCATGGCTAAACAACACTGCAAGAAAGATTAGTAAACGCATGCAGGCAAGTCTGAAAATGTTGAAGTGGTGTCCAAATATGGAAACCAGAGAGGATGAAACTTTGGCAGGTTAAATATAAAAACACGGTAAGGCAAACCAGAAGACCACTTGAAGAAAGTTTGCAAAAAAACAACAATAAATATTTTTTCAAACATATCAGGCACAGGAAGTCTGTTAAGGAGTCCAAAGAGCCAGTAGATATTCAGAGGTTAAAAGGAGCACTCAGGGAAGACAGGACCATAAAAAAGAAACAAAATTAATCCTCTATTTTTGTGTTCACTGTGGGTGCACAAGAAAAGGCTCTCAGGCCAGAAACCTTTTTTACCGGGAACTTATTACAGGAGCTGACTCAAATTTAAGTGAGTCTATGGAAGAAATAGATAACATGAATGGTAACAGCCACAACCAGATGTCATTCACCAGGAAAGTTAAGGATAAAATAGCTCAGGTAGTAAGTGCGATGCACAACTTCTGAATTAGAAGCGCCTTAGTGCCTGCGGACTGAAAGGGGGCAGATGTGATGCCAGTTTTTAAAATGGATTCCAGGACAGACCCAATGAGCTAGGGACCAGTAAGGTTATCGTCTGCACTGGGCAAATTGGTGGTAGTTACAGCAAAGAACAGAATCAGCAGACATACGAAAAAATACAGTATACTACAGAAGAACTCAAGGCATTATGGGGAAGGAAGGCTTTGCCTTACAAGCCTCCTGGCATTCTTTGAAGGAGGCTTGTTCATAGGGGACATACAGCTGCTTCGGTCTACCTGGATTTCCAAAAAGCATCTGACAAGGTGCTTCATCAGATGTTCTTGTGGGGACTTAGAATAAGAGAACATTTACTCATGAATTAAAGACAGGATAAAGACAGGAAACATTGGGTAGGATTAATTTGATTCCTGGAAAAAGCTCTACATGTATGCATGCTGGGACTGTGCTGCTCAAAATTTTAGAAAATAACAAGATGACAGTGTTTCCTTGACTATTACATTATTCAAGGATAGTAAAGATAAGCATCAGCTATGAAGTGTAGAAGGAAAGCGTAAGACACAGTGACTGGATGTTAAAATGGTAGATAAGATTCAGTGAAGATAAATGTAAAAAGCTGCACAAAAGAAAACAAAAATGCTACTGGACCAGTACCCCACAGGGCTGAGTTCAAGATTACGGTAGATATTTCTATGCTCAGTACTCAGCAACAGTTAGAAAAACAAACAATATTTTAAAGCATTAAGAAGAAAACAAAGAGCATCATTATGCCACTGAATAGACTGTACCCTCTTTCTTCCAATAGAAGTAGGAGTCATCAAATAAAACTAGTGATTGGCTGGGGTCAAAAAAAACGAAGTAATGTAGCTGAGCTATGAAGCTTCTTGCCACAGAATTTTCAGAGAGTTAATGAAAGATTAAATGATCAAGGGCTATTAAAAAATTGTCATCCTTGACACAGAAATGTAGGCACTGAGCCACAAATTCTTGGAAGTCAGCACAGTACTCTGGAGAAGTAATCGAGTAGGCTGTCTCTACTTCTGTATTTGTTGTCCTGGAGAAGGGAAGACTTAGGATGGACCTAATAGCAGTCTTCCAATACCTAAGAAGAGGCTACTGAGAAGATGGAGGTTGGACTGGTGATCTGATGTCCTCTCCAACCTGAATGATTTTGTAATTCTACAATTTGCTAAGTTTCATCGCTGCTGGAGACAGGCTACTGGGCTAGCTGGTTTTTGGTCCAATCCAGTATACTGATTCTCATCTTATACACGTGTATGCACTAGAACACACTGTTAGAAACTCAAGGTCAAACTCAAGCTCAGTAGCATCTCACCATCTCTGCAAGCTGAATGACACCAAGTGTCACTTAGATTTGCAGCTTCAAGAAATAAAACTGGCTTTCTGAGTTTTACCTTCATGCTTTCAAAAAGAAAAAATATTGAAGTCCTCACAAATAATATAGATTCAAATATCATATTTGAGATCTTTAAGAGAAAATCAGTGTCAGAGAGAAACTCATTCATAAACTGAAGGTTTATTGGGTTTTGGTAAATTATGAAGACAGCAGTTTAACCGGCAATTTAAAAGCCAGTCACAGGACTGACATATTACTGCCAAAAATACGACATGTTCAGGAAGAACAAGCAAGGAAAAATGGGATAAGGCACTCTACTGGAAATTAAGACTGCTATATGTTGTATAGATGTACAAAATGTTGATTTTTTTATACAAGATGTATAAAATATATCATCTGATACAAAGGCAGAGCTGAGAAGCTGAATAGAAGAATATCCACAAATGAAAGTAAAAGAGAAAAAATGAATGTGTATATTGATATGAGATTATTATAGCAACTTTCATTCAAAAGAAGTTTTTTTCCGCATGCTTTCTGGTAAGATATTGCCGTACACTCAGGCTCAGTTTTTTTGTCTTGGAGGCAGAGGGAATTATTAGGGAGCGGGAGCTACTGCTTTAGAGGAGACTAAGAGGTAGAGGAAGTGTTAAGAATATGAAAGCAGTCAATCACTTGTATGCAACTGATCAGAAAATACTGCAGTACCACTCTAAAAAGAGCAAGGAAGGGAAGGAGCGAAAGCAACAAAATAATGACAATAAAACAGATGTTATAAAACCTAACTCAGGCATGTGTGGTTTTGATGTCCTGGAAAGGTACAGAAAGGGGAACGTAAAGTAGGAAAGCAAGTACTTACCGAAAGAAACCTTATCAAACACAACAATTAGTCTGAGACACAAAGAAGAGAGGAGGAATGGCTTTTGCTTCATTAGGCACAACTGAAGCAGAAACAAATCATACAAGAGGTGGAACACGACAAAAGGCACATCAGAAAGAATTGATATAAAGGAACAGCAGAAGTGCACAGGGTAAATCAAATGCTATTTTTAAGACATTGAGAAGCAGCAGGTGAGGAGAGCTGGATGAGAACAGAAAGGAGTTAGCAGGAGTGCTGAAACCCAAACCAGTGTGGCATTAAAGGAAGGCCAACAGAGAACTGCCCAACTTCGAATCCCTTAACTCCCAATCCTACAGAAAATTGGCTGTGCAGAATAAGAGTCTTTCTTTCACATTTGTTATATGGAAGTCGAGTATTTTCTGAAATTTTTAATACCTCCTTGATACGTATGAAACTAGCTATTAAAATGTTTCAAAATGCAAAATCTTAACATATTCTGTAAAGTCATTACTCTGCCTTACAGATCTCACTTAAATATAAAATATGCAGTACTGTAAACAGCAGTACTGTATACACTTGTATAGGAAAAGGAAGGCTTCTGGTCTTGTCAGCATCAGGCAAAAACAGCACTCTTAACTCTTTGCCCTTTCTAAGCTCTTTAGTGACATTTAAAAATGCAGGAATCGGTGCCTTGTCAAAAACTTAGGTCAACATTTATGTCCCAAGATTGTAGCTATTTCTCCTTTTTCTCTATGCTAATTATGAGTAATTACTTTGCTTAAATGTTTTTTTAAAAACACAAAGCCTTGACAAAATCTATCAAATCTGAGTGTGTGTAAAAAACAATTCTATATAAAAGAACATTAAAGTGTTAAGCTATTCTACTTAGAATTTAGAAGAAAAGCTACATAGTTCTTCTATAATGTAATTTCTCTGCAGTCTTTCTATTAGTCTAGTGATAGTTTAAAAAATTAAAGAATTGTCTTAGCTCTCAGCTAGAATGTTATTGAGAATGAAAATAAGCAACAAGTAGGACTCCACCAGTTTCACCTGCCTTCTTAATGTTGCCCTCAAGACTGCACATCCAGTTCTGGGAGACACTGGTACCACTCTTACTAATATATGGATGTCACCAACATCAAAGAGTGCTTCTCTTCAAAAGGAAGGGAAAGTATTCACCGTGACCTAAAACCAAAGCCATCCATAAGGAGTTTATATTGAGGTTCATGCTTGCACTGAGTGGTCAAGTGATGGAGAATGTTACCAGTAACTTCATCAGCTTCTTCATAAACTCAAAAATTACATTCCTTTGCATAAATGCACATGGTTAAGGTTCAAATAGAGAAAGCAATAATGCATTGGAATACATCTCTCTCACTTCCAGGGCGTTAGGTGTTCACAGATAGCATTCATGTTCTCTTGTTCATTTTACAAAAAATGCAGAACACTAAGTCAATCACTATGAAGAACATGCGAGAGCAATATCTCGTTTCCCCAAATGATTGACTGTTCTAGGGACACGATGTGATTTTTCCATTGAAATAGATTACAAAAGGCTTGTGATTCTCTGATTTTTGAGTTACCGTGAAGTTGTTATCAAAAAGATCCATTTAGAGGAAACACAATTTGCTGGGCTATAGTCATGTCACTGGTTGAAATTTTATGCCATATGTGATACATCCCATTACAGTATGTGATTCTCTTCTCATCTGCGTGTAGGCTGTAATGATAAAAAGTATATAAAACATTATATCTATAAAATACATACAAAATATCTAATGTATAATATATAGCATATACAACCTATGACATATACCATATAATATTTAATATTTAATATGATATGTATTTATATAAACATGAAATATATAAAACAGATCCAAAACAAGAAAAACTTTCAAACACAGCAAACATTGCCTGATTAAATACATAGCATAGTATGAGAAATAAGTGGGAAGACTGTAAAAACATCTGGAATTCATTCACTGGATATAACAGAAAATCAAAACAAACAAGAAAAAAGAAATTAAAATGTTAAGAGTAAGTTTATTCTTTCCCCATCTGGGTTTCTTTTTCTTTTTTTTGTCTTACAGTATATCTTATATGGGCTATGCAATCAGAATTTTATAAAATAATTACATTATAACAGTAATAATGTGAGTGAAAAAATCAATCTTTTTATTCTGCATATGTTTAATACATGTTTAATGCATTTGTGTAACATTAAATGTAATTATTTTCTAGACAAGGACAGAAAACCAGCATTATTCGTATAACTATTCAGGAGTGAAGCACCAGAGCTATTCAGGAACCGAGCAGCAGAGCTTAATTGTCCAGTCAATAAAAATATTGTCTTAGAACTTATTGTCTTTTATATTCTGTGACATGGATTTCTTCACTTTCATCCCTTTGAGCTCAACCAATAAACAAGATTCAAAAGGTACAAAAAGTCTATGCCTCTGAGCTTTTTATGCCTACTGGCAAGCTCAAGAATTGATCAAAGTTAGAGCTCCAATTGTGCAATGAAGGAAGAGTGTCTAAAAATGCATCTGTTTTGTGGAATGCTTTTTGCTTCCCAGGAAATGATGGCATGAAGCATGCATTCCCACCAAGCAACTCTATAAAATATAAGCCTCTAGGTGTTCCCATAGACATCATCTGCCACAGACTATTTAGCCTTTCCTCCTTCTAGCTCTGGGCTAGTTCCATGGAAAGTCTTAAAAGCCCATAAATCTCTCTTCAGGCAGCTAAGGCTACATCTACATTAACACGTAACTCAGCAAACAAAAGCAGATCGTCAGACTGAAGTTGCTGGTGCCCCTACATCCATATTATGTATGTTTCAGGGCTTGTCCTTGAGACTAGATCTGATCTGATGCCTTGAACTGAACATCTCCATCATGCACACAATTCATAGCTGCTCCGGGGCTGGTCAGCGGTTTGGACTCCCACTAGGAGTTCAAGCACATCTGTAAGTTCCTGGAAAAAAGCTTCTGGTTTAATTTCACACAGATGCAAACTAGTACACATGCATGAAAGCTGCTCCAGAAGACAAGTCGACGTGCATTAAGTGGGGATGTTTAGTTGCAAAACTACACTATGGCACTGTATCAACACATTCAGGCACATGAAGCCTACATCCAATACAGGAGCGTCAATGTCTGTACATAAAGTAAAATTTCTGGCTGTTCATAAAGTAAAATTTCTGCTGGTAAAAAACTAGCTCAAAACTTTAGCTGTACAAGCGAAACCAAATTCTACCTTCATCTTCAGAGCAGCAAAATTTACCTTCATATGAGAAATGGACATACCGCATTGACACCGCCCTTCAGGAGGGTGGAGGCAAAACCCTGCTGAAAGGGCTGGTGTGGCTGCAATGCAGTCACCTGCAGGAGAGGAGAAGGGGAGAGGGCTTATGGCCAGGAATCACCCGGCCTTCCATGCCTTATGTTCCTCCTCCCACTGCTGGAGCTCCCCACTATTTGCACGGCCTCTCCTCCAGCACAGAGGGAAAAGGGTAGGAGTGAGCGATCAGACAAGTGCAGGATCATCCCTGCAAGCAGCAGGGCTACGGCCACCTGTTACTGGAACAAGAAAAGTTACTTGGTCCTGTCTAAGGAGGACAATGTCTGTCAAATCACTCCACTGTAGCAAGCCATGATATTTTAGCTCCTGTTAGCTCCAGGCACGTAGCCCTAACACAACTGGGAGGGTGTTACCTGTTCTCCTTAATTTACAGTGTGATATGATTCTGTGCTTCTTGGACTGCAGAAGTCACCCTGCAGAGCTGCCTGTGCTGTGGGAACAAGGCACAGGCAGAATTAATCTGCGGCGAAACCGACCCTGGCCAAGCAGGGTTGACTTGGAAACCAGGAGGACAATTCAAATGTTGTACAAGGTAATGAAGTGAAAGCCCCAAATCTCCAAGTCAGGCAACTCAATTTGTGTCAATGGGCAATAAAAATTGTTAGACACATATGACTGCCACTGTCAAGGAAGACAGCCGGGTGCTAAAGGCCAGCTGTGTGATAAAATGATTGTACTTGGAAGACTTGATGGAATGAAAGCTAGGGGAGGGACAGACAGCATGGTTGCAGAGCAGTTTTGTTTCTCAGGTTGAGCACAATGGTTAGATAAACTTAGCTCATCTGCGAATCTTTTTCCAGGTCAATTAACCTAATGTTTTTTTTACTCACAGCCTTATTTAGACACTAATAAGACAAACACCAAAAAGTCTTTCTCGGTATATAACTTCCTCTATTCCCCAGTGCAAAGTTAGATTAGCACTTACAGCTCTAACCTTGGCTAAAATGAAATTGGAGAAGGTCTCAGAAAAAAAAAAAAGAAAAAAAGTGAGAATGTTGTTAGTCCCATCAAAGTGCTTAACATTGGCCTAACCTATTTTTAAAGCACTTGTTTAAATTTTAAAGCAGTAAGGGATTAAGAAAAAACACAGGCATTTCTCGTCTCCCTTGTATGTAAGTAATTTTAAAGGTCAAGCACAGCCTTTTTGGTCCCTGAAAAAGCCCTCTGCATTTTTGAAAGTTAAAAAAACATAGGCCAGATAATCAGCGAATGTAAATTAGCAGAGCTCTATCATAGTCAATACAGGAGGCCAATTTACACTGGCTGAGATTCCGGTTGCCGTTTTGTAAAATTCCAGGAGAAAAAGATTACAGTGTTTTTAAAGAAATATATCCTGAAAGAGGAGATGCAGATTTCCCTGTCTGAGTCTCTGCCAGAGGGAATGAACTTATAAGGACCATAAATCAAGACAATGAAAACAGGCAGTTAAAGTCCAGTTCTTGTGAGGACAGGTATCCTGTTTCTTTCGGTCTGCAATAGAGAGCCAGGCTGTGCAGGCAGGAGCTCTCTATTCAGGCACAAAGAGCACCACAGCTTGAGGATGCCATTCCATTCATTCCAGTAAGCATCCTGACTTAACAGGCATTTGAAAAGAATCACCCATGCCTCCGACACAACAGTTCTCTTAAAAGACTTTAGAAGCCCTGTTGGTGTCCCTTGGACAGAAGCAGCAAGTCAGCAGCATGGGGTTCCCAAGGAGTTTCCTAAAGCTAACTTTATATGACACTAATTACACCGTTTTCATGTGCAAAGTGTTTCTTCTGCGATAGCAGAGAGGAGGTTTGTATTTTTTTTAAAAAAGTTACAATTCACCTCTGAAGTGTCTTTTTGATGATTCTTGCCATGATGATGATGAAAAAGAGCAGAAGGGTATTCCAGAGCCCTCCTTCCAGATCTGCAGCTAGTGCAGATCTGAAAGCTGCTTAAGACCTGATCCAAAGGTCAATCAAATCAAGGATATCCCTGATCAGTAGAGCAAACAAAATCAATATTATCAGCCTAACCCTGCTTCCATGGAAGTTAAGAGAGTAAACTTTCAACAGGAACAGCATCCAATACTTAGGCTTCTTTTTAGTCCTTAACTGAATACCTTTTTAAGTAATTTCAGTAGGTACTATTTAATTTAAAATTCCTCATGAATAAAGCATCTTGAAAGACAGTGTGAACAAAATGAGTAGCTCCTTATTATAAAATTTTGCTATTAAAATCAGGCTTTTAATCATTTACCCAGTGCTTCACAAGAAGACATTTGCAGATCTAGGAGAAGGGTGTCTGAATCTGTCTTTTCTTCTCCGTTCCCGTGCTGTAATCACTGCAGAGTTTAAAGAGCATATTCATGTGAGAACACTTTATTTTCTAAATATGGACAACCGGTATGTTCGGGTGATTATTTTTCTGAATGATTTTCTGAAAAGATATGATGCTTCTCAGAAAGTCTGGTGTTATGGGCTTAAGTCAAAAGAAACTTGTTTCCTTTCACCTTTTCTTTCCCATTTCAGTGCATGTAAGTAATAGGCAGGTTGTTGTAAGTTTTTAGCTTGCTTCTATACCAGAACTGGTAATCACAATTCAAGGATCAATTGTAATCACAATTCAAGGATCTAACACAATAAATGCTTATGTGATTACTTTTAACAGAAGCTGAATAGTGACAGAATGGTGACATAAGGATTACACCTAATGAATAAAAGTTGAAAAGTATAGGGACAAATACCCATACTCCATTCTTGGCTGCCTGAGAGGTTTCCAATTCCAAATTTAACAGCAAGCAGGGCCAAATATTAATCTGGTCTATACCCCACATACAACAAGTCTTTCCTATTAGGTAAACACTCCAAGATAAGCATGAGGCTGGGTACTGGAATTTAGGCCACCTGAATATGAGCCCTAAATAGAATTCTTTAAAATGCCAGTTTTTATTATTTTGCATTTTTTTAAAAATATCAAATCATTTCTACACCAGGATCAAAGTATAGGATTCAAAAACAATATCAACATACAAGCAAGACTGAAAATGCATTGGTTTAATGATCTTTTGCAAAAGAGCACTCTTTCTGTGCTCAGGAGGCATTTCAAACTGCATTTGACACACAAGGCAATTAATTCTTTTTGGTGCATTTATGTTATCATATTCCGCTCTTTGACACCCAATGTCGTAAAAATGCTGCTTACTTCAAAATTTGTAAAATGATGGGGTTCCTGGGGATTCCTATTCTAAGGTGACTATTTTCCTCTTCTCTTTTTTTTACTCTGTTCAAAAACACTAATAAATCTGTGTCATAATTAACATACTTTAACTTTTTTGTTTGTAGTGAGTGATACATACTTAGAGACTGGATTAAATATTATAAATACACACACAGGGAAGGAAACTATTTTCTGGGCGAAGCATCTTTATTATCTCCGCTCCCTCAAGAAACACTAATAAAAAGTGTCACTATATAAGGAACCTCCAGAATTACAAAGCTTGAGTTATCTTTGTAAACCATATGCAGAGATTACAGCTGTTCTGGCATGCATTTTCCAGCGTATGAAATACTAAAACCAGTGTTATCCTGCTTTTATTAAAATATTTTAAGGATGCAAAGGCAAGGACTAAGAATCTGAGGAAATGCCAAATTAATGTTTAGTTGTGCATTGGTTAGTCAGACATTTTATCTCTTTATGCATCTGTCCCACACATTAAATGAAAGGAGAAACAGTAGATGGACATATAATTAGACATTCAGTACAATTAATTCATCAAAGACACGTAAGTATGGTTTCAACAGACACAGATTAAGTACCATTTATTAAATTGTGGAAAACATTTATACAATGCAGTCTAGTGGTCACACTTTCTGTAGAGAATTTCCTATCTTTTTCTAAAAAAGGGGTGGTGGTGGAGAATTTCCGGATTTGTAAATTAAGTGACATGTCCAGGGAAAACCCCTAAACTCAATTCTTCAGCATACAGGCAGACCTGAGCTTGAGCTGCCAGTCTCATTTGAATAGCTAGCAGCTAAGGCCGGCTTCTATTCCACAGCAGAAAATGAGCCACCACCGCCACCAACATTCCAGAAAGCCAAGTCCATCCTGTTTCCTTTTCTTTCCCATGGTTAGAAGCTTGTGCTTTGCTGACTCTGGAAAGCAGAGACAATATACCCATCTTTCACCTTCCCCTTCCACTATCGTGGCTCCAAAAGCTTTAGGGCATTTGCAGTTCTGCATGTACCTCTACAGAGCAGAACAGATTCACTCTCAGGGTGTTCATGTTCAGCTAGTATTTTAGCAGATTGCTAAAGTTTTCCTGGGGAATACAAGTCCCAGAAAAGAAACTGCATTTTTTGCAGCTTCTAATGGAGACAAACTCCAAGAGAGTTTCATAAGACAAAGGAAAACACATTTTTCTAGGCTAAATTGTTGATTTGTAGCAGCCTTAGAGGAGGTATTAGAACATTTAACTCAGATACAAGAAAAATGTAAAATGAAAATGGAACACATTATGCAACCGGGCTGTTTCCAGCTCCCTGTATAATTATTATAAACCTGTTTCCACTCATCCTGTAGATGTTCTGTATGTCTGGAGACAGAGCGGAGCCTCCTTCCAGTACGCAAGTTCCCCTTGTATATAATTCCTTTTCTGCCAAGTAAGAAACCTAAAGACCTAAAGCGGTTACTGGACGCTTACGTGGGCCCAGAATTCCAAAAGTGAATGCTGCCATTTGTCTCTTCCTAATTACCATGATTTCTTCCTTTGTGCATTCAATGGAGATTGGATTAACACAGCTATTCTGTTTAAAAATCAAACCTCAGCATTGTCACTTGCAGTGCTCTAGTAGCTAAATTTATAGTATCTTATCTTGCTGAGGAATCTTTGCTGTGTTCCAGGACCATTTGTTAATGTCAGCGCAGCCATTGAAATGGCACAAGTTCATTATATTGTTATTGTACATACAGCATAACAAAAAACTAAACAGAAGGTCAACTCCTGATCATGTGACTATGTATATAAATCAAGAATATTTCCACTGAGTAAAATGAAATTGTTGGAATAGCTGGCCAGAGACCTAATTTATTATTGTGGCACCCACAGAAACAGCAATTAGAAATAAATACACAGACACACATACAGCGAATAGAATATATAATATTAGATATCTGCACATTTAGATTTCTCTTAAAAAGCAAATGGAAAAAGATCAAAAATACAAAGGAATTTTCCATTAGTTTACCATACAAGAAAATCCAATGTGGAGCCGAAACTGCTTGAAATAAGAGCTTCAGTTGACTAAAGGAACTTTTCAATGTGATGAACATATTTTGCTTTAACCCATTTAGCTTTGCAGCCTTTTTTCACCATTCCACTTACCCCAGGAAAACTGGCAATTGTGAAAACAAATTTCTTAAAACTGAGTGCAGGCCTTTTTAATCCCACCCTTTGGCCCACAGTTAGTGCAGGTTTTATAAAATGAACCGAGGTGAGACCCGTTACTAAGTCTGTCCCATAATGTTTCCCCCCTGGGTGAGAGATAGGACCAGTTCCCAAGACCATTCTTAGTTCTTCTGTTTCTAATACCCTTCCACCCTCTCAGGGCATTGAAATAGGCAGGAGTGCTCGAAGATATCTGAACATGTCTGAAACGTTCAAAGCCTGACATATGTCATATCTCCCCTAGACAAAAAGAAAGCACAGAGAGAAGGGTTTTAGACTGCTGAGGATCCAGCTTATGTCACAGCACCAGCAAAGGATCAGTCTCTCTTGTTATAAATGTACGGACACATTCATACATATTCTGAAAGATCACTTTTTGTCGGCATTATTGTCTTGTAAAAACTCAAGTTTCAGATATTCCCAACTTCTTTCAATGTAATATATTCCATTTGTATCTTACCTTTACTATGTAATGAAGGCTTTTTCCTGATTCACAGCATGGTAACATATGATTTATGAAGAACTTACATCACCTACTGATCCTTACAGCAATGAAGAGATGTGCAACTACCTTGTGCGGGTGAGGGGAAACTCCCTTTGTCCTTATCTCCTTTGTAACACTCACTACCTCCCATATAAAAATCACGTCAGGCAGTTCTATTGCTGAAAGAAAAAACAGGAGATTATAAAGGACATCGGTGACAATGCTTGAGAGGGTAATGTTTCTCATTGTTGCAGAGAGTCATCGCATACCTGTCTATAGGGGCATACTTGGATATTCATTTCTTGAGAAAACCAGAGATTAAAGAATTTCATGCACTAACATTCACCAGACAGACAGGATTACTATTCCCCTTCTGACAGGACAGCAAGAGATGGCCTTGGTCTCCAGCTCTTGTCACCTGCTATTCTCTCCCACAAGCACAGTGTATCATCCCCTTCATACACTGACTAAACTCCAAGTAGGTATGATTTCTTCCCTCTGCTCCTTTCGGAAGGCTGAGCCAGAATATCAGCCCTGTGCGTTTTGCTCATTTCCAGGTTAAGCTGCCTATTGGCCAGTTTATATCTACACACCCTTGTGTGAATATTACTGCTTTATTGTTCCTGCTTTACCTCTTTATTTCCTTGACCTCCACAGAAAAGCATGTCTTAGCCTTTGGTCTACCGGGCCAAGCAAACCATGATATTTTTATCCTTTTCCACAAAACAGACTCTCCATTCTCCAAAATAAGCCTTCTTCACTGCTGTTCAAAATGAATAACCTTTTCTTAAGCCAGGGTTAACAGGACTCTTCATCTGTTATTAAAGGTGAGAACTTAGGAGGGCTTCATGCCTCGACACTTCTCTATTGCTGCAGAGCATATGGCGGACCAACTACCATATCTACCTTTTCCACGGCTACAAGTGTCTCTGAAATCATTAAAAAGCACAGCTGATCTTGCTTTATTTCATTTACAAAGCTGCTTTTCACTGAAAAAAGTGTTATTTCAAGCCCTAAAGAAAACCAGTGTTTTCCACATTTGGGCTTTCTCCCCTTTAGAATTGGATTTAATATTCCATTTTACAAAGAAAATGAATGTGTTGAGAGAGTAAATGTGTTAGGGAAGACGAAGCAAGCAGCTTGAAGCTGTCTATTTGTCACTAGCTGCGGCGTACAGCTGTAGAGCTCCAGGATCATGCGCTGCCAAGGGAACAGCAACCGATTTCGGGGCCAGGGCCAGGAGGGAAGAGGTTGGCAAGGATACACTCTTCCTTCTCCTGCACAGACACAGGGACGCACAGGGAAGGGGGCACGGCTAGGGCTCAGTCTAAGAGAGGAGGAGGAAGGGCCGTTGGAGCGCAGAGAGCCAAAGCTCCCGGGGAAAAGCTGCCATTAGGGGCAGCAGGATTTGTCGATGGCAATTTTTAGCAGCTGGCTCCTGTCAGATTTAACCACATCATTTCCAGTACCGGCCTGACGTGTGCTGTCTGCATCACTACGTAAGCTTGGCTCCTGTCCGTCAGAACAAACACGCCTACTTCCAGCCTCTTTTTAACAGATAGATGATAAAAGATAGATGATGGCATTTATCTAAGTCATGCTATGATTTTCCTGTAAAAAGGCACTAAAAAGGTTAAATCGCTACTCTAGAGAAAAGATATGTGTTAGATATGTAACAAATAATGAAGCACCAAAAAATATACTAAGCGCTCTTTTGTAAATTCTACAATAACTAAAGAACACAAGGTAATGAAATGATATTGAAAGGCCGTTTTTTAAAAATAAAAAAGTACTTGCCTTTTACAAGATGCGTAGTTAGCTTGTGAAATTGATAGCAATACAATAATTGAGGAATAACTTCAAAAAATTAAATAAGACTAAAATTAAATGGATAACAAAAATATCTGCATTACATTTTCTCTCTCTTTCTCTCACTCACTTTCCTAATGTTTTCTGAAATAATAGTTCGATAAATCTAAGACTAAGGGACAAAATATGGCAAATCATCCTTCTGAAACAGCTGAGGTTGATGACCATCAGACAATACTGCATGATGCAGAGAAACAGAAAGAAAATGAAAGTCATTCAGCACAGTCCTCCAGAGCTGGAAACTCTGGGGAGAGAGTTGTCACATGAATCTGTCCTTCTAAAAACAATACTTTGAACTCATATTACTTCATAAATGAGAGCAGACTGAACTACATTTCCTTTTTATACCTACTCTTTAAAATTAGTGAATGACTTCATAGATTGAATATATTAAATGACAATTGCTACTGTTTACAAAGCCTTAAGAGAAAAGAACAGGAAAACACATCATCCTTTCACCATACAGGTGGCACTTTTTTCATGTCCAGTAGAAGAGCAATGTAGTGATTAACCCCACATGAGACTGGTCTGAGGAATGACTCAGGCTTATGGATGTGTCACAGCTCTCCAGTTTGGATTGTTTCCAAAGCTGGGAGGCAGAGGGAAATCTCGTCTTCACATTTCTTCATTATCTATGCTGTCAGAGCTCAGGGCTTGTGCGTGGATTAGTACTGCCGTCTCAAAGGAACTGCAAATCAAAGCAAAATAGTTTAATTCTCTATTTTCTTATGTAGGTAAGCACATAGTAAAGTAAAGTGAGCAGTCAGTTTGGGGGATTTAAACTATCACACAAAACTAATTTCAAACATTTCTCAGCATTCTAACTGGGACTCCATTTTTGAAAAGGGTCTCTCTCTAAAGCTGCACTGAAAACACCCTGGTCACACCGAGTCCTTTTAAATGGGGAAAAATCATTAACTTCCTACCTTTCCTCTCCTTTATCCTTAAAGGGATATTTAAAGCAAATCCGTGGTCTCCTGCAAAAGGTCTGGACTCACTGCCTGGTCTCCCCATCTGTCCTTCTTCAGCAGTTTAAAAGCTTTAGCTGAGTGTTTCCCTGCAGTAATACATAGGGATAACAAGAGTAGACAGTTTCTCAGTGCAGCATAACCTCTTGTTGGCACAGTCATATCTCACTCCCTCAGTGAGCTCCAACAGCAGAGGACCTTCTAGTCAAGAAGAGAATACTTTAGCGTAAGGTCATTTCTGCTTTCTCGCTTTTTTTCATGTTAATTGAACGCTTTGATTGCATTTCCAAACCTCAAAAGGGAGGAAATTCCAGAATTAAAGTTGACTTTTACTGCACAGGTGCTGCGGTTGGGCATTTCCTGAACACCTGTTTTACCAAACCTTTTTTTTATTTTTTTTTTCCCCCCCAATAGAACTTGCAAATAGCATTTTTAGTGCGTGCATTAAAAGAGGCAATCCAAACCACAGCTTTAGGCCTGGACCCATTCTCTGGCCCCAGGGTAAGTGGCAGAGGATGGCTTGCATCCACACGGCTCAGCTCTCTTCCTTCCCCAGAACAGAGGGGAACTGCCTACTGGAAACGGATCCTGGCTTGTACTCTTCCTCTGGCTGAGCTCAGAGCTGGCGAACACCAGCTGGCTGGATGAAAACTGGGCCAAACCGAGTGCTAAAAATTAAACTCCAGAGACCATTGCATGCCAGCACTTGAGCCCATGCTTCGCCTCTGTTTTATTAGTGTGCATATTGCCAGTAGGTTGGGCAGGAGGATCAAAAAGCAGTAGGGAAAGGAAAGAGCTATTTATGGTAAGGGATAACTTTGGCCCAAGAATAAACATGTATAAATTAACAATGAATATATTAGGCTTCAAATTTAAAGAAGGTTTCCAGCCACGGGGTGAGTCAAATTCTACACATTGCCATAGAAGAGCGGCTAACTCATTTTATGCTGGAAATGGATAAACCTTCAAAAGAACTGAATGATAGAGTTTCTCTTGATGTCAGGGGGCTCAGCCTGGGAAGTCCTATTACTCCTACCTACATTTTAGTCCTTCCTACACTCCTAATGCAATCAGACTTCATCAAACAAAGAGAAAATTAATGACATCGTATGGCTCTGTAGCCATTGTACCTGATACTATACCTCTCCCTTTCTTCAGACTAAAAGCACTATATGTAAAAAAACCCAACAAGCCACCACAATTTTTCATTGAACAGGAGTAGTCTCAGTTTCCCTGTAAACAGAGAATATTTATATCCAATCCCATTTACACAGCTTTTTGTTTTCGAATGAACCCCTTTTATCATGAAACTCCCTAGGGTTGTAATTACTGCGAATAGAATGACATAGACTAATGCAAATCGAGAGATGTAGGCAACAAATCTGGGAACAGAGGTATTTATTTTTCATACATTTATCACCTCTAAATTACTGGAATCAAAATACGAATATAACAAGGAGATACTTAAGTATGGTAAAAATGATAAACTATGTTATTTTCTTTGGAAATTGACTTGTAGAAGCAAAATAACATGGAGTTTTTTGAGCTTGCATAACCATAATTAATGCATTAGGCTACACAAACTGATCTCATGACAGGCAAACAACTGAATTTTAGACATAATAAGCAGTGGTTGTCTTGTCCTGTAATAAACATCCAGCAGCACTGTAGATGTCCAAGATGATGTATCAGCTTATGTCTGCCTACCTCCAACATTGCCTGGCCTGCTGACTGTAGGGTATAATTGTCATTTTTTTCTCCCAAAGTGGAAAACAAGGCAAAATGTGAGGAAAGTTAAAAATCATACGACTGCGGGGAAATAATGATTATTTAATACAGTAACTATAATTCTTTGTAATGCTGTAGGCAGTGTGTTTTACACTGTCTGTGAATATGCTCCTTGGAAGCATGAGCTCCAGTATTTTTGAGCAGTCATGCCAGTGCCTCTGGTATTCCTGTTGAAGAAGCAATGACAAATCTCCCTGTTCCTTCATGACTGGAAGCCTGTGGATACTGAAATATCCCCTATGGTAAACATGGGGATAGAATTTCATCCCCAGAAGTCATACCAACTACAGTATCTTGAAGAAATCAGTGTCTGTAGGATAAGTGTTCTTTTGTCATCTAACACGTTAGGGGGGATTCCATGGTAGATGGCTGGCAGACTTCAGGAAAAGAGTATTCTTCAGCATTAGGACTACTAACTGCACCAGTTGAACAGAGTTGAGCGCTGCTTTCCAGTCCTCCAATGAAACGCAGTAGAGAAACCTCTGCAAATAAGAGTAACTTGTCCTTGCAGGTTGGGTATTCCATCATTTCAGAAACAGGACAAAGGTGTTATCTGGACTCCGGTAAACTGAGCCGTGCTGAACACTGTTGAACATAACCACTAGGAACTACCAGAGCATGGTGTACTATGGTTACAAGCAAACTCGAGGCTCGTAAAACAGCCAATTTGTCCATCCCGATACATACTCTGGTCTCTTTCTGACCGAATGCCAAGACCAGAGCTGGATGGGCACCATTCATCCCTGCAGCCTCCCCACCACAGAAGGAAACAGAGGCATGCCACCAGAGTAATTGCAGTGTACTCCAGCGGGACTCCCTGATCTGGACAACTGAATAACTTTCAAGATCACACATGTAACTAGTTCCTCAAAAGCAGATGTAGTGTTTTTGAGTGCAATCCCAAATGAATCAGACTCCTCTTAGCACACATGAGAATAAAAAAAAAAAAAAGTGAGTTAAGACCAAAAAAATTCTTTGAATTGCTGCTGTCCTCTGATCTTCTTGGAACTTTAGTGGCTGCAAAATTTTAGAAGAGTTTCAAGGAGCCTCACATTTCTATTAACATCTGTTAACATCTGGAGGGTCACCAGAAGCCAAAGTGCGATTGCCAAGGATCACAGACCTCCAGCAGCATCAGTTTTTCCCAAGTTATGTTCTCCATGTTCCAGTTTTTTCTAGCTGAGAATTCCCTCGTGCCAGTGAGATCTTCAGATGCTCATTTTAGACTGCTTTAAAAATGTTGTATATTGAAAGAATAGTAGCAAGAAACTTTCATTTAAGTCAAGAAATGGATATTTCCTTTTTAGCAGCTACAACTATATTTTTACAGGCTCCGATCGAGTTTTAACAGCATCACTGCAACTTCCTATTTTGGGCTTGTCTTCCTTCCCAAAAACTTTTCTTGGTAAAACAGAGTCTCTTTTGCATGCTAATTATCCTGCTGTAAAATCCTAATGGGAACAAAACTGTCATTTTACTGCAGAGTAAACCAGCAAAGACACCAACAGACAGAAGCAGTTTTAGGCTTTCAGTAAAAATGTGTTATTCCTTCTCTCCATCGGGATTTCAGACCACGACGGTAGTCAGATGAACAAAGCCCACTTTCCTTCCAGTGAAAACAGACTACACTCTAGCTTTGTCTACCCACTTGCCTCCATAGCTCCTTCTGGACAAACGAATCTCAGACACAACCATGCAACTCTAACCTCCTTCACTGGCACTTCTTCAACAGATTTCCAATAGTCTGAAGCCACCTGGCTATTTTTTTTAAAGAAGCACCGTAATGAGGTACGGAGCTACTCATACTGTCATTTCAATAAATAATTGAATTTCAATTCAATAAACATATATATTTTTTAAATATACATAATTTGAAGATATCTCTGTTTATCCAGAATATTGCATTTACCCCCAGCTGGTCTGCCAATCAGTCTGCCAAATGAACTGGCCAGTTAGTGATTTTACCATATAATAACATCATTATCCCTAAAATCCCAGCCTGTACTAATATATTACGGAGAATCAAACAGTTACACAGAAACTGATTTTTGCAAATTAATCTTTAGAGCCGGATCATGTGAATGAAAAAAATGCAGTTGAATTCTGCGCTCTTCTGGTGCTCAAGGAAATAAAAGCAGCTCCATAGTGATGTAGGTGTCCCTGCAGACCTAAGTCTTGATTGACTCATTCACTTACTTGCTGATTAGTAATATTGAACAACCACAAAAGTTCTCCCTGTCATTTGTGTAAAGCACAAAGGATGTATGGTGCTTAAAAGAAACCAACAGTCACTTTGGTAACTGTTAAGCATAAGAAGGCTCAATTAGAAATTCAAAATACGTACTTTGATGCAATATTAAAGTATTAATACTCAGTTGTGGTTGTGCTCCGAGATTAGAATATATGAGTTCTCAGTCACAGAATAAAACCTAGTACATTTTGTAGTATTGAAGATAGGGAAGATCTTTAAAGGAGTAGTTATCTCAATGTACTTCCTCAATATCAAAGTAATTCTCGTAATTTTCTGTAGATCTTGCAAGTTTGCAAGGTTTTTCTTTTCCGTAGAGAAGCCATTCCTCTACAATCAAGTATTTCTGTAAATAAAACCTAAGGAAGCTTGAGGGCACCCTTTTCAGTTTCTTGATTGTATATACTTCAATTTTAACTCCTGTTTTTTTATATCTATCTGCCTGAAGTAGGTTAAGAAAGCTTGTATCTGTTACTCTATGTCCCCCAAAAAAGACCAGGGGGAGTGGACTTGACTGAGCTAAGGGTATAGAGTGGGCCTCCGTGCCAGCAAAGGCCTCCACACATTCAGAGTCTGTAACAGATTAGATGGGATCAGTGTGTTATCTTTCTATTACGTACATACTGGTGTTTGCCTTCACAGCTTAGATGGTTTCACAGGAGAATTTTTTCAATTTTCCAGGCTGGTGGAGAGCGCTTTTTAAGCCAGCAACCTCAGTGGCTGACGCTGGATCTGATTCTGCATATTCCCAAATCCCGGCTGTTTCAGCCAGCAGCCAAGCTATTGATATGCTGAGTGGGGTCATTCTTCTCAGGGCTGGACCCATAGAAAGCACAGCAGATATTCCATAAAATTCCAGATTAAACAGCACTTAGCAGCCATTTCTCACCTGCAGAAGATGGTGAGACTCTTCCATTCATACTAGACTGGAAAGGTGTCATTTATGCTTCAGTTTTTGCTATTTCCATGTACACAGAACAGTCGTCCTGGTGAAGGACAATCCTGTTGAGTGGGTGGAACCAAATCCTGTGAAGAGCTGGGATGACCAACTCTATTTTCTATAGCTTCCCTGTGAAGAAACCAGTTTTCAGAGACCTACGTCAGGAGCCTGTGTTCAGCCTCAAGCATTTATAAATGCAAATGAGGTAGGCCATAAAAGACTGAATGCGGTTTGCAGTTGAGCTTTAGAAACCTACCACTTGATGCGCTAACGGTCCATGGCTAACCAGTTCTCACCTGGTAAATCAAAAGTTGGTACTATGTTGGCAATGGGCAAGACTAATAAAACCACTTTCTTATGGGTTATGGACATAAGTTATTAATGAGTTTAAATCATCAAATTCTCAATTTCATAGAAAAGAATTCCCAACCCATACTGAGGTCAATGTCAGCAGCAATACACTTGCAAAAGGAAGAGATGAAAAGGGCGTTACTCCATTGTAGCTGGGCTTGGTTAAACACAAGGGTTGAACCTACCCTACCCAACATCCCTGAACTCAGATCAGGGATGGAGAGAAAAGGTGCCTGATGCCAAGGTGGTAAAGAAACTTAATTAGGCCCAAGAGTCTTATCCTCTCTGTACGACTATCAGTAAGGTAACAGGACACAGGGTGTCCACTAAAGCTTTCCTGTGATGACTAACGGTGGACTGTGATGGAGCTCAAGGCGGAGAAAGACCAGAAGTGTTTTCCATAAGGTAGATAACTGTGACGACAGACTGCTCTTTCACACTTTCCAGGGCTTCTCCCCAGGAGACTAAACCTCTCATCTGTTCTAAGGAGGAAATATGCCATAACATTTTAATTTCCGTAGCTTGTGCAAGCAGCTTTGGTTGATCACCGACCGCCAGGTGATATACAAAATATCCTTTTAGTGAGTGTGGTCCTTTTTTTTTTGTTGTTGTTGTTACAGGCTTCCTCCCTTTCACTGCTTGTCTATTACTTGAATCATAACCTTTTACAGGAAGAAACTATTACAATATGCATATAAAACAGTCTGACAAAGCTCAGAGGCTAACACAAGAACTCCAAGGTAATTCAGCATGGTAATAATAAAGAAATGCAAAAAACTGTAATGAATTCATCAGCAGTGTCATGCTGTAAAAGAAACTTATCAGCCCATTTTTCTGGAATGGATGCAGAGGCACAAAGAGATTAGATGTTTATCTGCCCTACACTGAAACCCAAATATACAGTGGAGTTGAAGATGGGTTCTAAATCTTTCTGTACCTGAACAGCTGATCTTTACCTTGGCAGAAACCTAGTCTTTTGAGAACTTACCATTAATTCTAGGCTAAAACTAGGCAAACTTTCCTAATGATATATCCTGTTGCGCACTCTAATCTCCTTTAGGAAATGACCACTGACTTGGGCATTCTTTCTTCATTCCGTGTTAACGTGCTTTTTAATCACCACCAAAACCTGCTGTCTCAGGAAACGCTAGTTCCATAAACCTCTCTTCTTTCCATATAATGCACGCTCAAGATTTAGTCAGTGTTAAAGTGACAGCTGTCTTCTCTGAAGAGGACTCAAATTCTGTCACTACTGCTGGGATGGATTTGCCAGCAGGACTCCATGCAGTAAAAATCAAGTGTCGTTTTTCCACACCCAACACGAATACATTATTTACATAGCATGCAAAGGGTAATAGCATGTTAAAAGACCTGCAGGATCACCTTTACACAAGCATTAGGAGGCATTGCTCAACAACTTTTCTGCGGCTGGAGCAGGTAAAAGGAGTTTCCGAGCTCTAGTCGCAATGCACATTCCAGTGCCTAAACTTCTACTGGCCGATTATGGAAAGGCAGCGCCGAAATGGAAATCCCAAATCCGGAGTTGCCTCCTCCCGGGTGTGCGCACCGCTGGCTCAGCTCGGGGCTGCGCTGGAAATACCGGGCGCTCGCTGGGAGCTCCGCCAAGCCCTGCGACCCCGCTGCCTTCCCGGCGGTGGGACCCGGCGGGAGCGACCCCCCCCCGGTCCCCCTCAACTCCTTCTCACCGGCCTGGGTGAGGGGACCCAACCCAAGGGTTTGGCTCAGCGCCGGCAGCCTAATTGACCCCGGCGCGGCGGTGGCAGGGGGCTGCCATGCAAGTTTCCGCAGCCCCCCCCCCCCCCCCCCCGCCCCCACC
>VUYV01000041.1:5533505-5572875 GCA_008711295.1 Anarhynchus alexandrinus
GGGAAGGAGGGAGGGGAAAGGCGTGTCTTGCCTGGGCTGCCGCTGCCGCCGCTGCCGCCGCCGCTGCTGGAGGCAGATCGGAGATATAAAAGACCTGGCCGGGCGCCGGCCGTGGCTCCAGTCGGTGCGGGCGCTCACGCCGTGGGGAGTAGGGGGGGGGTTTAAAGCAGCAGCGGGGCGGGCAGAGCGGCGGCGGCGGGGGAGAAGCGGGGGCAAGGCAGAGGCAGCGCGGGGGCTCGCCGTGGGCAACCCCAATGCGTGGACTATCCGCTGCTGCATTATGCTGGAGCTACGGTTCCGCTGAAGGGAGTTTTCGCACGGCCGGCTGGGCTGGACTGCAGCGCTGCCGTTCCTTATGAAGAAGGCACAAGTGAGTGAGAGGGCGGGCGGCGGGGGCGAGGGGGCGGCCGGACCTTACCTGCATACCTGCCGGGCAGGGCTGGACCGCGGCGGGGAAGGTNCAGGGATGGGAACTGCTGCCGTTGATGAGCGATTTGGGGGAGCGGTGTGTGTGTGTGGTGGGGGGGGAGTTGAGGTGGGGGAGACAAAAATTACCGCTCGGTCTCGCCCTCGGCGCCCGCAGCCCGTGGAAAAGTTGCAGCAAGCGGCCGGATCGGCGGCTGAGCCGTGGGAGATCTCAGAAGGCACTTGGGAAAATTGCCTTCATAAATCAGTCGCCTGCGTTACACTGACGAGCTGAGTGGGAAAAACATGAAATAATCGGTGGCAGCAGTGCCGTGGCCGCTCTGCTCAGTGGCTCCATTCAAGCCGCTCCGGCGTGCGGCGCCGGGTCGGTGTGGCCGGTAGCCCCCGGCATTCCGCCCCTCGCCCTCCCTCACCCCGCCGTGAAGAGCCGCTCTGTACCCTTGAGGGGGGGGTCCCGGGCATTATTTCTCCAAGCTCTGTAGAGATTTCAGTCGCTATGCTGGGCGGTTTTTTAAAAGGAAGGATGGGGACAGGCACGAGTGGAAAAATCATCTCCGTGACACGAAGCGGCTCTCTCTAAAAGAGAAAAAAGTTTAAGGCTTGACTTTCGCAAGGTGCCGGTACCCTCCATCCTGGCTGACCTCGGTGAGAGCCGGGGAGACCCGGTGCCGAGACTGAGCTCTTGGGGAGAACCGTGCACGGACACGCACACCGCTGGTCCTGCGCTGGGGGCTTTTGCCTTCCTTTCCCTCCGCTTCTTGGTTAGAAGCAAGATACTTCTTGCCTTCGTCTGTTTCTTGGCGATTGCTGGGTCGCCCGCGCACCAGTAGCCTGAAGACACTTCGGCATACAGTCATTGGAAGAGGCGTAAAATACGTTTTGGGGAAAAGAAAAAAAAAAAAAAAGAAAGACCTTACTGAAGTCTTTTGGGCAGTTAAATAGTTTTGCAGGAGATGACAGGAATTAGAAATACTCGCCCTCTGAAATATTTAAATCTCAGCTGGCCAAAGCACTGGAGATTGTACCCCCACTTAAGGAGTTATAACTTGGAGACTTAATTTTAGTGATGCTGAAGTGCGGTGAGGTATTGTGTTAAATGATCAGTTCTGAATTCTAACAGTGTGTATCCATTGCTGTTATTCCCTTTAAATGACTAAAGATGCCTTGCACCTCAAAGCTGTTGTTTCAGACCCTATATATAAGCTTGGTCAAATATGCTGAATAGATTATTAGTTGTGAAGTGTCTCTTAAAGTGTAAGAGTCATATTTATGTGTGCTTAGTTATATGCATTCATTTGATATCGGAGTGGATAGCAGTAAGTCACAAGATGTTATCCTAGCCCATGGAAGCATACATGGGGTTTGCTCAGAGAAGAAAAAACTGTTCAGCGAGCCAATGAGGATTTATTAGTGCAAGCGGTCAAGCATTTTATTTCATACGAGCTGTAAACTTCTAAAACCAACAGAGCACTTTTGCGAATTCAGAGCAAAGCAGGAATAATCCCTCTCTCCCAATAAACTGGGAAAGACAGGCAGTCCTGGCATTCAGGACCATATGGCTTGACTCAGGGGCTCACGAGCTGTAGCCTGTGGAACAGCTTCTTGTCATGGTGGTGAAGCATCTGTCAGCCTTCAAGCAGTTATGCTTCCTGCTTTTTTGGAGACAGTGACAGACTCCTAGCTGTCCAAAGGATTGTTTCCTTCATTTTAAGGATTAGCAAACAAATGTGATACCAAACCATTAATCATTCCGAGGGGATCAGAGCAGGAGATACTTCGAGAAAGACTTTCCACTGAAACCGTGAAGACTTGTGTGCAAAGAGAGAGCAAGGGAAGTGGATACAAGAAGGACGACTTAAGCACATTGGAGCACTTGGCACATTAAAGAAAATTTTAATCTTTGTGCTCTCCTGTGGCTACTTTTGCCGTTGTCTAGCCTGGTAAGTGGTGTAGTGAAAAGAACAGGATTGGGAAGCCAGGAGAGAAGTTAAGATTTCTTATAATAAAATATTCTGGACTAGACATAGTACAGAAAGTGAGAACCACTACATCACTGAGCCTTGAAAACACTTAGGAATACCTGGATAGGGCTTAAAATAAATCAGGGATTTTGATGTTTGAGGTAACGTTACAGAGGGATAATATATAACTAGTGCAGCTGAAGGAGTAGCTGAGTCATACGTCAGTGCAACGAAAGTGCTGAAAGAGAAGAGTCGTGCAGAACGCTAGACTTGCAGCGAGCAGGTTGGTCAGTTTGTTTAAATCAGTCTTAACCAGAGAAACCACAGGAACTGCAGAAGCATGCTCCCCGACCCTGCCAGTCCTAGAAGGATTGTTTCTGCAACTATACAGTTTCATAAATATATAACCCCTCGTTTTAAACATACCAGCACCTCCTGGATATATTTTTTTTAAGTAATAATGCCTTTAAAAACGTGATTAAACATTTAGGGTCCAGTCATACAAATCCTTTTTCAATGGGACTATTTCCATGAATTAATCTTATTGAAGGATTACTTGTATGAGAGGATTTGCAGGCTTATGTACTTAGTAATTAAAACTGTTATCAGAAGTGAGTTTATGTCATTTTGCATGCTAATATTACAAGAAATAAAATGTCACTGATGTCAGCACAGCCTTTTACATTTTGAATAAAACCGGGTGAGTGGTGCGAGTGTGATACAATCTTGCAAAAACATGCAGCAGATTTCTGATTTGCTTGTTCTTTGTTTGATTTGGACAATCTAAATAGGATTAAGTTACTGAGAAATATGCTGCAAGGAGGGGTCACCCATGGGGCTAGTTCGGAAGGCTGTTGGTGTTAAGGTATCACAGCTACTTGGTTCAGACACCTGATCTTCAGCTGTGGGTTAGGTGCACAACCTCTTAGAAACCTCAGTATTAGAAGGATCTTAGATCTGAGCTCGGCTTTTTACCTCTGAATGTGTACGTTATTGCTGGTAGTTAAATGACCTTCTTAGGTTGTCCTGTCCGTAGTACGTTTGTGTCACTGAAGCGGGAGCCTCTGTAGAAATTATTATGGAACGGTGCTTGGAAAAGGAATTAGTACACAACTTTCCCACTCCGCTCTCATATGAGCAGGCTAAATCAGAAGCGCAAAGCAGGTATCTGATACATTGGTGCGAGCATGCGGAGTCATTATTTTAGGGGAAACAGTGAGCTCTGATCTCCCATCTTTCTTGCTCCTTCTGCAAAAAAAATGAACACTGGGCACTGGAAGATGTTTGGAGCTCACGGTAGGTGTAGATCTGCTGCTCATCAGATAGAAAAAGAGAACTTGCTGGAGCCAGAAAGATGTTGTGCTGTTCGCAGTGAGTAAAGGACTAAGGTCTCTTTCTCTTCTCCCCTGGTTTTGACTCTGCTTAGGGGAGGCCGGTTTGCGAGTAGCGCAGCTGGAAAGAACATCCTGGAATAACGTGTCGTATGGAGAATAAACAGCAGATGACCTGGAAGACTCTAGGGTGGGGGAGTGTTTTGTAACGCGTGTTTAGTGATCTTTTTATTATTTTTTTTTTTTCCATTCGCCTGCTTGTATCGTGCGCCTGTAAGTTTTTAATCTCCGTGAACTATGCGGCACTTGGCTTTGTAGTTTAAACTGAGGCCGCCAACCCAGTCTGCTTCTGACCCAGTTCTGCCGTCGCGCTCAAATCCAGTTTCTCCTTTTGTGCGCGGCATGTCAGTCGTTCAGGTACCGTTCCGCAAGCTGACAGTGCCATTCTCCAAGTTTTGTTATGTGACTTAATGGTATGCTGGCGCATGTAATCGCCATATTGTACGAAAGTTAAGAGTTGGCAAGATGCAGCCCTTGGCTTCGGGTGGGCAATGCTCAGTATGCAGTATGTAAACACAACACCCATTTATTTGAAGCAAGGCAGGAAAAATCTCCCTACGCAATTCCATTTGAGTGGTGTGGGAGCTGACAGATGAAAACGAAAGTGTTTGTTCTCGCCCTGGTCTTTGCTATGCCAAACCTGAGGTTAGTCAGGCTTTTAAACACACTGCAAATCCGCTCGTTTTTTGTTTGTTTTGGTTTTTTCCCCTCCGGACACTTGTGGAAAAAGGAGATGGACGAATGTAAGGTGAGTGGAGAGGGGTAGCGCTTCTCTTTATTTTTGTTGATTGGCCCATGTTTGCATTGCGTACTGAGTCATATGTAAACCTGCAAAACCGACGTTCATAAATGTTAGCGATGCTGAAATAACTGACTGCGGGGAGCACGTAAAACATTGATTTCTTTGCTGGATGGTTTTAGTTATTGACAAATGTAAGTAGTGTCAGACATTTATTAGTATGAGAATGGAAATTGAAAATATGCTACAGTTACAAACAGAGAAAACAAAAACAGTGTTAAGTATTTTATTTGGTTAAAGCTGGTAGTGTGCATAGTGTCTGAGGTCAATGAGAGTAGATACGCTAATGAAGGCATTATTTCTACTGTATGTCTAAATAAAAGCCAGTTTAGGAGTTCAGATTAATGAACACTTTGGATCACAATAACGTAGGAAATAAATTATCCTCTAATTTCCTATTGTTATCTAATAACCACTGGGTGAATGATTGGTTGTTGTTCCTATTTAAATAACGTTTAAATTATACAATGTAGATGGATGCGATAACCATTTCAAATCTGATTAGGAATTTTCTGCTTTATACATGCTTTTGCATTATCATTGCTGCATGGAGCAGACTCAAGTTTAGGTGCGAGGCGAAAAGAGCATCAGGTCTAAGATGTCACTGCAGGTGTTGCCTGAAGGAGGCCCTTGTGGTACTCACTGCTTTGCAGCCGTGCAAAAGTTTTGCACAGTTTTGCAAACTGGGTAAGTCCTGAGCCTCCACCTGTTCCATCACCACTTGAACCAACGCTAGAAGTGAGACCAGGTGGTGCAGGCCTGGGGGGGCTGAGTGCAGGCTCCCCCTTGCAGGGCCAACAGCGCTCGTTGACAGTGGTCGGGGCTCCTGGAAGGCTCTCTCAAGCAGATCTGCTGTAGACCCACCTTTCAGATATCTGCTAGCCCCAAACCTTCACTGCTGTTAAAGAGCACTTGTAAGCATGCAGGGACTAGAGGATTTGGTTATTTTTCCTTTTCTTCATTTTTGCTGCAAAACCTACTGGATGGAGAAGATGAGGTTCAGGAATGACCCTCAAGGTTGTATTTAGCCCAACCCTCAAGAGCTACCTCTTCTCCCCTCTGTGATTTGGCGCCTGTTTGTAACAGCTATTCGCATGGTATTTCGTAATGTTCCAGTGAAAAGTTTCTAGGAGTCAGGCTGGGTGTATTGGTACTCCTCCATCTTCACTGGCTTCTCACTGATTTAGGGTGGCAGAGCTGGGATGTCAGAGAGGGGCGGGTGCTGGCAGCCTTGGGGCTGGGGCAGGGGTGGGTTCCACACTTCAGCTCAAACCGACGTTCTGCAAAGTCTGCAGGTTTAAGCTGGGCTGTCACAAGGGAACGAGTGTATGGTCTACAGAGAGTACCTCTGGGTTTGCGGACAACCTTGATTCAATCCAGACAGAAAAAGGCTAATCCAGAAAAATTTACCTGAGCATTCTCACTGGAGTGAGAGAGGCACAGGTTCACATCTATTCTTGGTTAGGAACTTAGGTCTCCAAGAAGGGTCTAACCATCCAGTCTGTCTTGTTGAAGCTGTTTTACTTTGTATAAGTTATTATGCATTATGCCAGAGGGAAGAAAAGAAAAAAAAAAAATCAAGTCCAGACTCTGAATCTGAAGTATAACTTCAGTGTTGCTCCAAATCTGAACTGGGTCTACGCAGATTAAAATTTTTAACGCCCTTCAGTTAAGTCATATTTTAAGCCCAAATTAACTGAGCTGCTAGGTTTATTTGTTCAATCTTGAGGGTGGCTGACACATGAACTAGGAATGTAGGGGGGACTGTATTTCAGGCCACAAGTCCAAATTCACAGATTGTGAATCATGGCAACCTCTGAACCTCCATTCAGAAAGATTTAGGCGTCTGCAAATCGGAGTCTGAAAACACCAGTCTGCCAGTCCTATCTGTTCCTGTAGCTTGGTATTTCCAAGCATGGCCATCCCATGTGACTGAACCTGGCTTCAATGCAATCACATTAACTGTCTAAAGACAATAAACCCTCATTCAGTGTCTTATTTGCCTGGTCTTCTGCCTTTCGTTTGTTCTGCTGCCATGAGCTCCAGGGACATCGGTTCACTGACAGTTAAGGCCAAGGATAAGTGTAGTCCAGTTCTCTCTACCGTGTCTTCTTTAGAAGTACCTTAAGAAGTTTTCAGAAGCACCCTAAATATAGCTTTAGGAATACATTATGTATATGCAGTCTATGCAGTATCATAGCGCCTACATTCTGCATTTGCTTTGGCTGGAATCTCTCTTCTTGATGTTAGCAGCATCACTTGTACTGATAGACTTCCAGTGTTTTTCCTCCTAAATGAACGACACTTTTGTTTTTTTCCTTTCAAGTAATCAAAGTTGGGAAGAAATCCAGATATCTCACCCAATTGAATCAGTGACCACATGCATACAGAGGAACAGGCACCGTGCAAAACCAGCTGTTCATATCCAGTATTCTTTATTTGGATGCCAGCCTCTGTTTGTGCAGAATCTTGCATGCAGTCAAGGTCCTAAGCGTGGTGCCGCAAGCCTTCTGCCCAAGAGATTTGAAAATCTGTATGTAACATGGGCACAGCTGAGCCCTGGGTATGTCCAGTTTCAGCCTAGAATAACACTTGTACAGCAGTACCTGCCAAGGGTGTGTATTTCCTTTACAACAGAGATATAATCTGTGTGTGAATTCATACCATGCTTTATCATGAAAGAAGTAAGGCAGAGCACAGTACAACAGAACCTCCTCAGAATAAAGGTTTGGCTGAGTCCTGTACAGGATAATCTTAAACCCTTCTTGTCAACTGAATCTATAGCTTTTTCTTTGTGCATACTTTTTCTTTATTGTGGAATTCAGAATTCAGTGACAGGTAAAGTTAATTCCTCATCTTTTGATGAAGAACTTAAGAATGCTCATTTATTTTTTTGAAGGAGTTTTATGATGAGACGTGATAGGTATATACATTTTATTTTAATTTGGGAGTGTAAGGAAAAATAAAATTTTCCTTGCTGCCTTGTGCTTGCTTGGTAGCAGCAGACCAATATACGTCTTCTGTTTTTGTTTGCAGTATGATACATCATTGCTGGATGGATTCTTCAATCTGTTTAGTAACATACGACCTCTAATTACTTTTGGAAAAAAGTTATTCTGGCAATATAAGTCAGACTGTAAAACTAAGTCGTTGTGCATGTCCTGGCAATCTATTTCCGTTTAGAACAGAAAATGAACTCTGCAAATCATACAGCAACTCTTTTTTGTAAGAGCTGCTCCTGGACAAAAGAATGAACTTAATGATATCTACAGCACATACTGAAAACTCGGAGCAATACGCTGATGTACAAGGTTCATTGCTTTTATCAAAGTGTAAATGTGGAGGTTTTAAAGTGTGTAGGGAAGGTTCTTCCTCCATTTCATGTTGATCCCCCAAATTCCTCTCTGTTTATGGAGATTTCATAATTGTATAAAATGGGAGTAGGATGTCAAGGTGCTGACTTTTGTGGTCTAACTGAAGTAATGGACTGAAGTAAGGCAGTAAGAGTCAGGCATGGTATATTTAAATTAATAATATGCTGCATATATGCAAAATAATTCACTAAATGAAAAGAAGTGCTGAGAAATTCAGCAAGGTTGAAATTTAAACATGCTAATGGTTTATTGTAAAGAAGTCCTAAGTTCCAGCCCTCTAATTTCCAGCCTCCATTTGCTCATTATTAAGCGAACTCAGCAAAATCTGTCTTTTACGTTAAATGGCAAGCAGACAATATCATGCATTATGTCTTTACACTGATATAGATCTGAATGTCAGTTCTTCTCGAGATTTGTTTTTCTTTTACTACTTTGAAGCATGCAGGAATAGGAACGTTAGTCAGCCAAATACGTTTAGGAAGCTTGTATAACACTACTTGGCACTCTCTTTCGCTTGGATTAAAAAATATGTTCCTCAATAAACAGAGCTTTTAGGTGGTTATTTTAAAATAAAAAAGAGGGGGAAAAAATCTATCTCCAAAATTTGTAATTACTGTCTTTTTCAAACTACTGTGGTTCTGCAACGCATGGATTGCATATATATTCTAATAGCAGAAACTATCAGCGCAGCGTTTGACACCAGTTTAAATGGTTCTGATGGGTATTGCGTTCTTTATTTTCAAGGAAATACGAACCTTATTTATAAACCGTAAGTTTAAATACTGTCACTGAAGCTGCTTTGATCTTCTGTATTATAATCCCTGGCAAAGAATGTGCCCTAGATTTGCCATGCATTCTCTAAATCCGTGTCCTTTAAAAATTCTGGCCATAATCATAGTCTGTTCCAAACTGTTTTGATAAATTTCTTCAGTATTTGTTCCCTTAATAGTGTAAAGCTGGGCAGTGAAATCCCTCTTTTCAGGCTATTAAATCCAGTGAAAATCTTGCTATTTTTTAAAATTAGACTTCAGTCCCAAGCAGGGTGGTGTTTGTAATCCCCCATCAATTTTCTTCTGCCACAGACGCAGGAATATTTTGTTCCCCCCCTATGTCTGTGACCAAAATTTCTGGATCTTTCTTTTTTTCTGTCATCGCATCTCAAGCCCACATCTAAAAATGATTGTTCGTCCTATAAGTTTCTTTCTCCTCTCCCTATTCAGATAGAAAACTAACAGTGTAACCTTCATTTTTTTTGTGCACCTTTCCTGGCCTCTGCTGTGCTTGAGTCAGCATCCTCACCTCTGACAATAAAACTTCAGCATTTCTGGCATCCAAAATACTGAAGGTGTCTCTGTCACCATGCTGTTTCCTTCCACAGAATCTGAGCTTCATCTCTGTTGAATGTTTTCTACAATTTCTGTAGTAGTCTGTCCAGCAGCCATTTTCACTTCCCACAATCTTTTCGAGGCCCACTTCAAATATTAATCCTCTGAGTAGTCTGTTCTTACTGTATTTCATCTTGTCTGTAAAAAGTAAGCATCTCGGGATTAGAGTGAATCCACTGTTCTGTGGAATATGTTGTTTATTTAGATGATGACACTCGTAAGCTATTGGTACAGTTATGAAGAGCCCTCTGAAATATTGCTCTGCCATTTCTAGAAGTGACAATACCTTTTCGTCTGTAACTTCAGTAATTTTCTTAACATATTAAGAAAATCCCTGCTTTTTTTTTTTTTGAGTCAGATACTTATTGAGATCAAGGGGAATCCCTTTAGAAGTAATTGTTATTGCTTTCTGCTGTATCTCTCAGCTTTGTGGCCTAAGCATGTTAGAAATATCTAACTCACTGTTTTCATTTGGCCTTTAAAAAGTTCTGGCCTAAAACGTTGTTTAAGTCAACTGGAGTGAATTTCCTGTCTCTCTTCTCTTTCATGCACAGGTTTTAGGGATCAACTAGACATTTGCCAGTAATAGTCAGATTGTCTACAGTACTTTTGGTCATTTCCCACTGTAACAGAACGTTGTTGACATTTACAAATGGTCTGAGACATATGTGAAGCTAATCTGATTTTAGCCTGCTGGTTTATTTCCACTGAAACAAGTCCCTCTTGCTCCGCGTCCAAGAACATTATTTCAGTTACTGTTGAATTTGTACCTGTTTAAAGTGCTAATTGTCAAACTATGATGTGCTTTTTGGCTTTATTCACTATGATAGATTCTTCTCCTTAACATACACACTCCATTACTTATTTCAGAGCAAATGGCACAATTCCTAAGAAACTGGGAAGAATTTTTTTCCTTTACAAGTTGACAAGTGTCACTTAAGTATACTTGCTAAGAAACTGCATCACTTATGAAAATACCTAATGTCTTACTGGAATTTTAGAGTGTACATTGAAAAGTATATACTCTGAGGAGATTTGCACTACTCTTCTCAATGATGTTATATATTTTCTGTGAGATTAATTACAGAAGTCAAAGAAATTTCATGATAATCGAGGCAACTTAATGTGTCATCTTTAAGAAGACCAATTCTAGGAAACTTGTGAGAACTAGGTGTATAAATAATCTAAGAAATCATATTATATTGTGTCAATATTTGCATGAGTTTCTCTATCAGCACATCTGTAACAAGGATGCTGTCAAACATAGAAGAATAGTTTCACAACTGACAACTGTGGTTCTATCTAACTCACATGAATACTTTTGACCAACCGTAAAGCTCTATAGGAAGTAAATACAAAGCACACAATTTACAACTGCATTTTTTATAAGTAACCCCTGTGAAAATCATCAGTAAAATTAAGGTGAAATAGCTGTTTTGCCAAAGGGTTGCATTCTGCCACATCGTTGCAAATGTTGTGAGGATACCTAACGTTTCTTATCAGGTATTTACTAAATTCAAAGTACTGTATTACTGAGGTCTTTAGAATTATATTTTATAAGCATCTGTATTTAATAGGCATTTATATTTCCCCAAATCGTACAGACTTAGGGAGCTTTTTTCTCAGATTATTTTTCTTCCAGTTGTGTCTGCATCTCCGTAGTCATACCAAGCTGCAAACTGACTGACTCAACAACTTCTTTCAGTATGTTTACCCCACAATTTCTGCAATTTTGAAGGAAAGCCGCAAGTGGAGCTTCAGATTAAAGTTTAGATATTTGCGGTTCTCTCTAGTTAGCATAACTCACGCAAAAAACTTTGAGGCAGCATTTGAATGACGTCCATATTAATTTTGCAGTCACAATTTTGTGACAATGAAGTTAGCTGGGGTACAGCCTGTGTCTCTTATCTGCAAGCTGAGAGCATTTGCACGTTGATACATATCACGGCAGTGTGCCTCTTCTTCCTGGAAATGTAGGGAAACTGTGGGCAAACACTGAAGTACTAGAAACACTTTGAAGGAGTTTGTAGTCGTTAGCCTATACAAATCCCAGTCAAACCCAAAAACAAACAAAAAATCAAAACAAAACCCCTAAACCCACCCACAAACCACCAGGGTATTAGAATAACAGTTTGTGTGGACAGGTCTAAAGTTCGGGGCAGAATATAGATTATAACTCCGGTTAATTTTACAGTAGAATCAAGGTGTTCATAACTTGGTGAAAACAGGTGCTCATGCCTTCCCTTCATTTTCTTAAATATATAGTACCTCTTAACACATTAACTCTTAATTCTTGCTGTTAGAGTTAGTGAATATGTCCAGAGTTTAACAAATAATTTTTCTTAACAGCTTGCCTCAGTTGTTGTGTTGTCAGCAGATCTTGCTGTACTTAAATCAGTCAGTGGAAGGAAGGTGGGAACTCTATATTAATAGAGTTCAATGAAAGAAATAGAAAAGCCCTGTAAAAGAAATGCTTTCAATGTACTAAAATTCTTTGTGTTTCAAAATTGGTGAATAAGGAGAAAGCATTGAAATGACTTATTTAGATTAAAAAATAAAAAGTCTAAGAAGAAATCTAAGTAGCCCCATATTTTATCTCCCTTATCATAACAGTTTGAGGAAAAAATGATTTAGGGACAGAAAGCAAAGCGTAGGAATAAGTCATTAATTTGTAACATGGCAAAAACCTAAGAGGTAATGTTCTCTAATTGCCAGCAACCTCATATAGTTCAATCTGGTAAGAGGGTTCACAGACTGATGACAACATGTGCAAGCTACATAAATTACTCAGGTTAATTGAAATTAAAAGAGATTCGGAGGAACTTTGTAAAGGTTTAGAGGAGATAGGAGAACAGATGGCATGATGGCAAGTGGAGTTCATGGTGTTGAAGAGCAAAGGGGATGCATTTTGGAAGGAATGTTTTGAACTAATTGTAACTACATTAACAACAGCAGTTTTCCGTAGTTATAAAAATTATTTACAAACTCTTTTTTTAATGTTCTTGTAGCAATACTTGGTCAGGAAAAATCCCTGTGTTGTACCTGTGGTAGAACAAATCAACTGACATACTGGGATGCAGGAGGAGCAGAAAGAGAAACATAAAAACTGTAATGCTTTTATGATGGATGTAGTCAGCCATCTTGAAAAAAGTCCTGGTTGCTCCATCAGAAGAAAGAATATAAAATAAATAGTGGTCCTAAAATAGGCAAAAGCATTACACGGAAACATAGTGCATATGAAGGGGGGACTGGAAGCTGAGGGCAAGAAACTACTGAGTGATATACAAGAAGTAGTAGAGCAAATGATTACTGGACATTACTGATCTTTTCTTGGTGCAAGAGCCAAGAAATATTTAACACAAGCGAAAGTCAGAAGATGCTAAAACACACAATTACCAGTCTGGAAAGCTTTTTGACACTAGGTATAATATGGCTTGAAATGCAGCTTGATAAATGTCAGAGTGAGCCCAAGAGGTCACTTCCACCGAAAGGGGTAGTCCTAGTCTTCTCACCCTTGCACATCTCTTCTCCTCCTCCGCTCATTCCTCAGGGATTAGTTTTCTGTCTCTGAGCTGAATTGGCTAGTCACTGTGAATTTACTGACTTGCAGAGGGGTCGGGTGAATGTCAGAGGGAGGGAAACCGCAGAGAAAGAGACACTGAGAGCCCTCTCTCAGCAGCAGGGAGCTGTTAGATCGCTTCAGACCATCTCATTAACCTCGAAGGAAGAAAAAAGGATTATACACTTAAGTAGGTAAAAGGCAATGGTTACTTTAGTTTACACTCTGAGCATGAAAGGCTGCTTATCTTGTAATTCATGCAGTTAAGGAGAAATTTTCGAATAGGCAATATATTCTGTGGGTTTGAATGATCAGGTTTCTTCAGTTTTCTGTGGCTACCAGACTGATCATGTACCGATCTGACACTTCTTATTTTCCAAATCTTCATTGCCTTAATTGCACAAGTCAGATTTGGCCTAATTATAAACTCAATTTCATATACAACCATCTGCCAAAATTACCATCTGTAACAATTCAGCCTTTAGTTTTGAGAAAAGGAAACCCTTTGAAATATATTGTAGCTGAACTCCAATTACATGTGAAAGTAATGACAGCTGAGACATTTACACTGAAATATCCTTCATTTAGCATGTGAGTATGAGTGTTAGAACTCATAAATTTTTTTGCAATGCTGACATGTTGCATGGCTGCAGCCATTGAAAGACAGTGTAGTTTCCATGGACATTCCCTGAAAGATACTCTTGTCCAGTACTTCAGTATCAAAGGGAAAAGACACTTAAAAGTATGTCCTCCCCTTTTAGGGGTGCATAAGAATTCAAAATATACTTGAGTTTATGATGCAGTAATGCAGTCACTGACTTTTTATGTTATAGGAAGCATTTCAATCAGTCCCATCCCATTTTTGCCATCTGCAACTTACATTGTCCTGGAACAACCTTATACATTGCTTCAAATTGCTTCAAATTCCTTAAAATGGCCTTTCTGGCAATTTGCTTTCTTTAAAAAAAATAAATGCATACATCTCATGAAAATAATTTCAGAAAGAACTTTGAAAATTAACAATGGCAGGATGCATTGTAGTAAATTGTGAAAAAGGAACTGATGTTCAATTGATGTGCAGTTGGAATAATAATCACTTAGGCATTTTTGACATATGGAAATATTTTCAATTTAGATCAAGAACTTAAAAAAATAGTTGATTTGATCTTACTAATATACCGACTTAATTGCTTTAAGACAAGGCATAATGTATTTGTAATTCCAGCTTGCTGAGGTAAATGGCTTATTGCCTGCCCAGTGCTTACATTGTCTTGCAAGTATACTTAAATGTTTTCAAGATTAGTTTCTAATTTGATGTGTCAGTTACCTGATTTGTCTGCAGTCTCACAAGCTGTAACTTCAAGGCATTTGCGATTAATCTTGTCCATCAGTCTATCAATTCGGATAAATATTCTTTTCACAAAAAAATATAGATTCATTCTTGATGCCTTTGGGTTTTTTCCCAGTAAGAAAACAATTCAAATCTGGTGTTTTTTTACTCTGTGTTGTTTAGAAACAGCTGAGATGAACTTGCATGATTCTCACAAACATTTCTTGGTGCGTTACTAATACGTACAGCTCAGCTTGTCAGGCACAGTGATAAGAAGTACGAAATCAAGATCTACTGAAATCTTGAAAATGAATAGTTGTAAATAGGTCTAGGAAGAGCAATGTTGCTTTTGAGGGACTCATTGAAATTTTGATTATTGACAAGTGTACAGTCATATGCTCCAAAGTTTTGAATGGTAAGGTTTAATTTACACATTTCCCAGGGTAATATCGTGACACTATTGTATGAAGAAATGCTATGTAAATGAACAAGAACAATAGGATTTTTATTGTGACAAGTAAATTCAACATGCTGAAAGTCCTCAGGGTTTATCCTGCATTTCCTGATAAAGGAAGATGAAAACTTAGCACCAAAGCCAGGAGATGCAGGTTTCATTTTTCACTTTTGTTGGTTTGGTTTTTTAGCATGCTGGCTTTTAAACGGCTTGCCTGTAGGTGCTTTTAATCTTTTCCCGTGAAAAATTCTCTTCCAGAAACCTCCTGCAGTTCTTGTAAAAATTGACTATAGATTATTGTTAAAATGTCTGCAGTGGCGGTTTATGGGGCCAGAAGCTGACTTCATTGCCAACAACACGTGTTCTGTTGGAAACAGAATATGGCGTGGAAAGGGTTATGTATTTGTTTTAAAACTCAAACTGTTTGTAACAAACTAGGCGCTGTTATGTTAAATTTTCCTCTGAATATTCACTTATGGCACATACGAGGTCTTCTGTTGGCTTAGCATAGGGTTTTATCCACAAGATGCTTGTAAAACTCCGCATTAAGTCTGTAAAGCCACATTTCTAAATCACGAATGGTGTACAGGTAAATCATTAACAGACATTATGTCCAATGTAGTAAATTTCTTGATGAAATGAAAAATAGTGAGAAGGAGCAGAAACTCAAGCTTTACTATAGAAGACCATGTCTTGGCCCCCTTTCTGCAATTGCGTTGTGTAATGGCACTGTTTCATGTACAGTAGAGCAGTGTGTGAAGAATACTGTTTTATGCTCAAGTAATCATGTAGGTTTAGAACAGCTTATAAAAGTATCTTTTGAATTCTGAAAGAATGAGTAACAGCTTTTATTGCTGACGTTCAAAGTTTGAGGTGTCACTACTGACGATGAAAGGAAAATTAAAATATCGCTTAAGTATTTCCCAAGAGATCCAAGATTTAAAACAGCTGAAAAGTAGAATGACCTTCTTTCAACCATTTAGTTGGTGTTGAAAACTTCTGGTTGTTTTGCTGTTTTTTTTAGTCCCTTCAAAATACAAAATCACTTTCCCCACCAACGTTTTACAAGAGAAAAATACATGTTGCATCACAATTAGAAAAGTTATCAACTGAGGTTTTGGGGGATCAAAGTGAAAACTTCCCAACTCTGCTGCATTGAGTTTTCCTGTTGCAAGCCTTTTTAAGCTGATGCAGGTGCTACTGTCTGGAATATATCCAGAGAAGCAAGGTTTTGTGTGCGTAAATTGGGAATACCTCTTATGTCGGCTGTTCTTTATCAATGGGAGAAACTGCTCTGACTAATGAGGAGCTATCCCTTTCAAAGGTTGCATGACTTAAAGTGTTGATTTTAAATTGTTTGCTCCTCTTCACTTCAGAAGCAACCACCTGGCTGGATACTGCATCCATTGTAATGGCCGCAACAATTCTCAGTAAGAGGTAGGGTAATCCTCTATTTACATTTGCTGGAGAGGAGAGCCTGAGAAACTAAGGTACAATAGAGAGTAAATAAATACAATTTGTAATCTGAGAGGAGGTAAGACAAAGGCAATGCTTTGGTTATTTTCCATGAGTTTGGGGGGTTTTCTGTTGCTCCTGTGTCATGGAGCACTGGAAGTCAGATTGGCTTTTTAATTAGGCATAATGAAAACTTGGATACTAGGGTTCATCTCCATAAATACGTCAAGAGAACAAACTGGAAAGATGAGTGTATAACTACATAAGCAAAGGAGCAGTGTTGCTATGAGAACACACTGATATAAACTGCTACCAGTACAATTAAACTGGACGGTACAAGAAGGCTTTTAACCATCGGAACAGTGAAGATCTGGAACAATTTCCCAAGATTCACCTCGAATACTGTGTTGGGTTTTAGGACCCTCACTACGAGAAAGACATTGAGGTGCTGGAGCACATCCAAAGAAGACAAAGCTGGTGAAGGGTCTAGAGGACAAGTCCTTTGAGGAATGGCTGAGGGAACTGGGGTTGTTTAGTCTGGAGAAAAGGAGGCTGAGGGGACACCTTATTGCTCTCTACAACTACCTGAAAGGAGGTTGTAGTGAGGTGGGGGTTGGTCTCTTTTTCCAAATAACAAGTGATAGGACAAGAGGAAATGGCATCAAGTTGCGCCGGGGAGATTTAGGATGGATGTTAGGAAAAAATTCTTCACCGAAAGTGTTATCGAGCACTGGAACAGGCTGCCCAAGGAAGTGGTTGAATCAGCATCCCTGGAGGTATTTAAAAGATGTGTAGACATGGTGCTTAGGGACATGGTTGGACTTGTCAGTGTTAGGCTAATGGTTGCACTAAATGATTTAAGGGTCTTTTCCAACCATGGTTCTGTGATTATTCCCTCCACTCCCACTTTACTTCTCCACTCTTTCTATTTGGTTTTATCCAGTTCTGTTACAAATGTAAGCTGTCTGTGGCATCAAAGGACTGGGATATAACAGAATTGTTATCTGGAGCCTACGTGTCTCAGGAGTTAGCTGAAGCCCTCAATGACTTTGAAAACTGATACCTGCTGTTGAATGGGGCAAATAAAGTCAGTCAAGAGATTTATGCTCCAGGAATACCAGTTTTTTGATTGCATGTTGAGGAGGATTGCCTGGGCCTATCCCTGTATGTTGGAATTCACATTACTGGTATCATTTGCCCCAGAAGCAAATGATGCCAGAGCTTTTCTGGATAGACTGCAGAGTACCACATTTGCCTGATGTTGGTTATAAGATCTTCACAATGGCAGAGGGACTGAGGAAGCTGCTGGAGCTCAATCCCATGATCTTTATCATGATGCAAACCTTATCATTTATGCAACCTCTATTTTTCACCATATCTTGAGTGGTCTTGTAGACCACCAATGTAGACAGCAGCTGTAATGTCAGGAAATGAATAGTCTCACGATATATAGTACAATACTGATGTGAAAAAATATCATCCTTCAGCACTGTCAAAACTTATACTGGTGTTGGCATATCCAAAAGATTCAAACAGTGTTTTTAATCATATCTAAGCTTGTAATTGTAAGGATGTAATACAATTAAGGTAGGTCGATGAAGCACACTTCATCTTGACTGTACTGGCATCTAGTTTTAGTCTGTGTTCAGCAATTATCCTTTTGTAATGAGGTCTCTCATATCGAGCAGGTCAGAGAAATTGGTTTTGAATTTATACCCCTATAAAGATACAGGGCCTATCAGGGATGTTATCAAAGAAATTCAGAGTTCAGAAACAGAACAGTGTCTTTCTGAGGACGTGTTTGGTTTAAGACCAAGTTGACCAGTCTGTGATTTATGTTTTAAAAATCATCCTCTGCTTATACAAGAAAGTATAAATGGATTCAAAAGAGAAAAAAAAAAAAAAAAAAAAAAAAGAAAAAGAAAAAATGCCCCAAAATCTTTTAATTGTTTATAAGAATATTTTTTTCCTGATTTTCTCTTTCCACAGGCTCAAGCATGAACTGAAAACTCGTCAGATTTATAGTACAGTTTACTTTCTTGCAAAGTTTATGTTCATGAAAAAGTAAGAATACACTTAACCTGTTTTACTTCATACTACGAATGAAATACTAGGGAGGACAGAGACATTTTCATCATGTACATGGGTTTCATCGTATGCCAAGTAATGAAATAGCTGATGTTTTCACTGTTCTTGATTTTTTTTTTTTTATTAATTTTGTCAGTGTAATAGTTCTCCCAACCCAAATTCCATGTACTTTGTAGCAGATGGTAAGAATTAAAGATCCAGGACAGAATTTTTGTAACAGCTCTTATTCCATTTCCTTTGCTGGCGCTTGAAGGTCTAAGATTAAAAAGGGTGGCTCTGTATACATTTTCATTAGAATTCAAAGGAATATTCAAGATAGTGGATTTTTTTGCACAAACTTGGCAAACAAGCAAGACGTCTGAAATAAATCTTTAAAAACAGTCATTAAATATTTACGTAAGAGAATGTCTTTTCGTTCCCTGAGGAAGTCAGATCATCCACCTCCATACCAGTGTGAGAATCTTGTCACCCCTGCCAGATAATCTTGTATCTTGCTTTGCCTTCCCCTTTCAATTACTTAAAAATGCCTTTGGATTTATGCTAGAAAACTCTTTCGTAAGTTCCCAAGGAGGGGGGGAGGGAAGACAACTTCCTCTTTGGAGTTTGTGGGAGGTTTTGTTGAGTCAACTGAAGTCTGGTCTTCTGCTTATTTCTATTTTGATTGTGTAGGTATTTTGGATCTCAGTGCCTCTGTTAACAGAACAAGTAAATGTTGGTCTTCATCACTCTAAAGTCGAATAGAAAATTGTAAACTTTTAGTACCAGTCCTGGATGATTGTAGTGGAACTTTACAAGGAGGGGGAAAAAAAAATATCTCTTGCCAGTGCATATGTCTTAAAAAGACTGTACTAAGTGCAGGACCTCTGAAGGTCCTCAGAATCTCTGATTATGACTTAACATTATTTCAAAATATATGTTTTGGGTTTTTTTTTAATTTTTAACCTTTCTTCCAGTTGAAATGTTTTTATCCATAAAGCTCCTGGTTCTTTGCAGAACTAGCATGCCACCTGATGGATGGTTATCAGTAAATATTTATTTGGATGCCCTTAACACAAGGTCCAGAAGCAACGTCCATATATAATTACCTGTCTCTTGGTAACTTCACTTCCCAGTGTTTGGGAACTAAACAAACTGGCTGTCATCCAGGACAGATTTAGGATGCATGGAAACTGCCTGAATCTCTGGTTGTCAAGTGAGATTAAAGAGAGGACAAAATTTATTATGGAATAGATAACATTTTTAAAATGCCAACATTTTTAGGACAGCCAAATATTTTACGTTGGTATCTTTACAGGGATGGAAAATAAACACATTAATTTACACATCAAAAACACTGTTTTGTAGTTGTAATTACAAAATACCTGGATTACACTGATTTGCAAGGCAAACTCTGTATCAATTTACACTTCCTCTTGCTTATCATGTTGGTGCTGGATCCAGCTGAAACGCACAAACCAAACACAGGAGGAGTTTGGTTGCACCTTACTAAGGGCAACAGTAGCACATCGGCTGGAGCAGTCTGCTGCTTCTGCATCTGTCAAGGAGAGCTGGACGGGGTAGAAGATGATAGAAATTACCCTGAAGTTGCATGAAATGAAGTTGGCATATAGTCTGAGCGGCTTCCTAGTTTTCCCAAGACCTGGATGGTGGGAAGGAGTAGTGTGTTTTAGCACTTTCTCCGCATGGTAAGACCATGTGCCTTTAATTTGTCTCGGGAAAAAGATGTGCGTACCTTGGCAGAACTAGAGAATGGTTTCTCCTTCCAGCTGAAGAAAAAGTAGTGAAGAAAAAGTGGTTCTGTGTTAGCATGTAACAGGTTTGGAACTATTTTTATCCATTGACCTGAATAGAGCTATTTTTGATTCATTAACGGTGTACCTTAGAAGGGAACAAGGTCTGTAAGCATCTGGGTACAGCAGTTGGCTTTTTCTTTGCACGCGTGGCTGGTGGAATCCAGCAAGTGCCACTTCGGCATTCTGCCACGAAATGGACATTTAGCTGAAAAATCCTGCTTTTGTCAGTCATCATCAGGCGTTCCAGAAGTCTCTCATGGGAAAGCAAGTGAGTGTGTAAAGGTTAGGGGGAAGAGGTTTTAAGGTTGGGAACATCATGGACAGGCAAATACAGAATGTCACAAAAAGATTAAACAGCTGTGAAAGCAGGTTGCCTGCTGAACTCATTTGAATGTAGGGAGCAATGGCACCTTTCTCTGCTTATGTTTGTAACAATAACTCATTAATTTCCTTCCTCTTTACCCCATGAAGTACCCTCGTGTTATATATTTTAGATATTATATGCAGAACTGGGTAGAAGAGCATTCTGCATTTTTTTAAATAACTGGATGTGTGTTCAAATATTTCATGTCTTAAAACACTCCAAAACTTACTCTGAAAAAGTAAGCAGCATTTCTGTAGTCTATGTTTAAATCAGAATGCAAATAAATCACTCTGATACTCCCTGATGAATTTTGTTTACTTTTATCATCATTCTCCCTATTACATATCATTGTTAAAAAAAAAAAAAAAGAATAGTATCAAGTCACTAGAAAAGTATGCATCTGCTTTTTGTAATCATAACAAAGCATGTAGGGTGTGATCCAGAGATTTTTAGGTGTCTCGCCCCAGCAGGGTGACTCACTGAGCTGGAGTTAGCCTCCGTTTTGTTCAATAGACTGCCAAAAGGTTGTTCAAGAAAACTCACATGTCGACTGGGGAGCTTCCCAGAAGTTAGGGTGCCCAGATGGAGGAGCATGTGCGAGTCGAGGATACACATAAGCGTTCTGATGCCTGTGCAGTGAACGTCTTTTTTTTTTTCCTACGTAATGGCTTGCCAGTGTAAAATGCATAAGTGTTCTGAAAGATAAGGGTCAGGGACACCAGTGTGCCCTCATTTTGGCCCTTCTGGCTAGGAATCCATCATAGGTGGGAAAGTGTCTCCAGTGGTAATTATGAGGTAGATGTCAGAGGAATATAGATATCTGTGAGTTGGAATTACCTTGGTTAGAGGAAATTTAACCCAAATCTGTCAGTCGTTAGCGAGTGCCCTAGATGATAGGCTGTTATATTCGGTTAGACTGGTGCCAGTCTTTTGAAGGCCAGTGGTGGGTGTACACTGGACTTAATGCCTCAACTGTGTGTTATTCAGGGATCACGCAGTGGTTTCCTCCAACTACACTGAAGTCAACTCCAAGGTACCTGAGAGCACGGAGGGACCTTTCCAGTTCCAAATGTGCTTGCCAAAATACTTCACTGCTTCCAGAACTAGGTGGTCATGGCTGGGTGGCTTTTTTCCCACACTTAACTCACTTTTCTGGGTCTTGAGCAATATTTGTCATTTGAGCAGTGTTTAGGCACAGCCATTTAGAGTACTAAAGTTGGCGCTGTCATTTGCATGGGTGAAGGTATCACTGAATACCATGAAAATGGGAATTGGATTACATTCTGTATAAATGCTCTTCTTTCACTTTAAGATTTTTCCACACTGACAGTAAATTTCTTAATTGGTTAAAGACACTTCTTCCATGACTTTAATTATCTCTATCACAGCTATATAACTGAATAGATTAGTAGACATATGAAAGAATTATTGTGCTCTTATGCTTCTGGATGCTTTGTGGTTAAAAAAAAAATAAAGGCAAGAAATATCTTTTCTTGCTGTTTTCATTTTCTCTGAATCTTCTTTAAAAAGGCTTTTTAGGGCATAAGTATGAACATTAAGTTAGCTATCCATGACTGACCAACCAACGTTGTCTATGGCAGAAGTTCACAAGCTGTGCCTCAGCAAAGCAGCACGCAAACGCTGCCTGAGGAGCCAGCCCTGAGAGACGTTCCTACCCCAGCATTAGCAGAAGTGAAAAATAAATTTGGGAAGCCTAGCCCAGGGTGAATATTGTTCCACATTGTCAGCTAACCCTACTGCAGCCATGGCTTGGTTGTGGTTAATTGGATGATTTGCTTAAGAAACTGGGCTGAAAAATCCCGTGGCTAACATGATTTGAATGCAAGAAATTTTATAATGAAGAACCCATTCATCTGTGTAGTTACTACCTCTCCCTGTGCTTAATGGTTTTTTGCATTTTATTATTTGCCTTTTTTTTTAATTTTATTTCTCCCTACTTATGATTAGAATTGTTATCAGTACAAACTAGATATTTGGAAATGTCCAGACTTTCCAATGTATGGTTTATTTAGCAATATGGTATTCCCCTTGCTGCTTTCAATTTAAGGAATTAGCTAAACATTAACCAGCATGATTGAGTATCTTTGATAGCGTACTGTGAAAAAGATGCTAAAGCACTCGTTCAGTAGCCTTTGTCAACACTCCAGATCATAAATGAAGAACATAAATGAAAACGTTGTTGATCTACAACTGAAAGTATAGCCTTCAACACAATGGATCTCTAGCTAAGTCTCTAAAATGCTGTTAACTGAAATTATAGATTGTGGTTCATAAGCAATAGTAAAAATAATTTGCAGAATGATCGAAAGCGTGTACTTTAATTTGAATTATCCTTTCCAGTCTAATCATTATTTTTTCCCTTTCACAAAAGCAACTTAAATATTCAGCATTTAAGAGATTTCAGAATATAAAAACAATTGAATAATTTTTGAGCCAAAAATAGGAAGAGGCCCTTCGGTATACACGTCTGCCTCCTGTCTGCCATATATCTTCAATTTAATGCTGGTAGATGATGTGTGATTAAATCCTGTGGCCAGCTTTGAAATCTCATTTTAGCTTAGAAGTAATTATATATGGAAATCTGTTATGAGTACTGTGTGGGTAACTTTCATTTATGGTTAGTAAAGTGTAAAACTGGAATCTCTATTTGTAAAGCTGTTGCTTAAGCTTCCCTTTTGTTCTGTCCTTGATTTAATTCAGTCTATTCAAGTTTTGCTCAAACAGCAGGTTTGGTCATTAGTAAGTAACACAAAAATAGCTTAGCTCTTTGATCTATACAGTCCTTACAATGTGCCTGTAGGCATGGGTAATATAAATATTTTGTAAGTGCAAATAATTAAAGGATTTTGGATAATAGGTATGTTGAAACTAGCAGTATTTTGCAGATTTTCAGTTCCTGTTGGATGACACAGGGAACAAATAAGCAAGAAAAAACCTCAAATCATCTTGAAATTTACAAAGCATTTGTTTTTAATAGCAGTTATAAAAATTACTATGCTTTTAAATCCCATTATTTACATAGAAAAAAGTGTATTCTTATTGACTTGCATGATTATAAAATGTGTACTGATTTTCGAGCTGATGTATGGGTTGTTTTTAGATCCAGAAGTATGAAAATTGACAAGATGCATCAGAGTTCTGGTTTTATTTGGAGTGTGCTGCTGTTTTGATTAATGTTACTCAGTTGATCTGGCAAAAAAAAATATTTCCAGTTGTTACTTTTTTGATTATTAGACTGTTAGGTTAAATATCATCCTATGACAGTGACACAAGTCAGTGAACAAATCCCATCTTCCTTTACATACTAATCAGTATTGAGGAACCCAATAAAGAAATCCACAGTTTCTGGTGTGGATTTCATCTCCAAAGAACACATCAGAGAAACGTCCCTGAACCCCAGCGAGTGTAACTGGTAGTGTACTGTTTAACTCTGAAGGTAGAACTACGTTTTTTTTCATTCTTGAAAGCAGTATTGTTAGTCCATTTTGAAGCTGGTTGTCATTAACTTCTCGCCTTTTATATTTCTTCCAAAAATCACTAGTGGGGAAGTAGTCTGTCAACTTGAGGTCCCCTTTGGTTTCCTCTGTGATTCTGGAGCTTATGTGAGGAGAGGGAGATGTTTCTTTGACCGCTTCAGGCTAGTTCTTAATCAACTTTGAGCTCTTGTACACTGCAAGGAGCTCTCAAAGGTCCTTTCAGGGACTAGTAGCATCTTTGTTGCACCTCCCCAGAGCTTGAATTGTTTGTCTATGTAAAACTGCAAAGATTTGTATAACATAAGATACAGAGGTTTTGTAAGAAAGACTACCAAGTACCTAACTTCAAGTTCGGTACTTATTCTCAATTTTTCACAGAGGTAATTATTCTCAATAATTATTTGGACAAATATTAAACTAAAAGTATTTCTAAATGCTAGTTATGTTGAAGCAAGAGACATTCTCAAAAGACATGCTGCATGTTGAATGTGTACTTTGCTCAGAATATTTTTGATTTCTTTGTGTGCCAGCCTACCCGTCGTCATGATCCTGTGGTGTCTGAAGGTAGTTTAGGGAAAGCTGAGTGCAGGCTCCACCGAAACGGGCAGTCCTGGCTTGTCCCATCTGTGACGGACCATTTCTGCTGTCTCAGTTACCTGGATCAGAAAGCTGGTCTGCCTGAAAAATGGCACAGGAAAACAAAAATGGAAGTTGCCTGCCTGGTACAGCTGGCTGAGCCATCTCGGCAGTACCAGTGCAAGGGATCGTGGGAGGAGGCTGGATTGTCTTTTCCAGCAGCAGCCCACACTGGTTTTGCCTAAATGAGTCAGGAAATCACATTCTAAGAAAGCAAATGACCAGTTTTACTTGAGATGTAAGATACGCGTGAGATTTAAGAGATATAAGGTACAAGAGAGAGATTTACTTGTCATTTAACAGCTCTAGGGAAAGTGCCTGGCGCTGTTCTGTCATGTTCCCCAAGCGATCTTTATTGTCATGCTTTCTTAGCCCCTCTGGGTTACAATAATGATACCTAATCTTTTAAATCTGTGATTTTCTCTCTTTGCTTTCCTAGAGAGCTTCGTCTATGTTGTTTGATTTGCTTTGGTCTTAAATTGAAAGGTTGGATAGCGTTTGAAGGCAAGGCTGCAGACAGGAGCTCTCTGCCTGTCCCAGGGAACAGATGAGGCTGAGATGCATTTTGGTTCATGCAAAAGCAAATTCTGGTCTTAGTCCTGCCCTCGCGGAGGCTCGGGAGCCTGCACAGGCAAATTCCATACTTGCAGTAAATGTACACCATCATCGGCCCCTGCTGACAGCTTCAGTCAGCTGGCACAAGAAGCTTCACAACCCGAGGCAACTTTTGATTATCCATAACTTAAATGCTTTAACATTCTGGAAATAAAGATCTGCAGCTTAAACTTGGCACGGGGCTCTGTGGGAAACCAGCGAAGCACAAGGAACAACAGAAGGCGAGGAAGTTCAGGCAGTGTAGCCAAGGAGACACCCAGGTGCATTGCAGCTAGTTATCTGGTGCTTTTCTGGCTGAGCCTCACAAGCCTGTGTGAGTACATTGCAGTGCTGTTCCTAATAGGATTTGGGAGGGGAACGTGGTGCCAAAGCCAAGCTGCCGCTCCTGAGAGGCCAGGGCATGTCACTTAGAGAAAAAGTATTGTATTGCTTCTTGAGATCTCAGCATTTGGGCAGAGTCCAGTTGTGGTTTAGCTTGCAGTTTAAGTACCCAAATGTAATGGCTGTGATTACGAACTTTCTCCTTTCATCTTGCTGTGGTCTGGTATCGTTTTGTTCCTAATCATCCATTATCACATAAAAGGCACAGGTTTATCAAATACCTTATCAGGTGAATGACAGGTATTTACTTAGCTTTATGTTGATGATGAAGAATATTGCAAAGTTTGTCTCTTTCTCCTCTTTGGTATCTGTAAACTCTGCAGAAACTCACCTAAGCAGGATCCTGCGCAAGTAATCTGATGGCTCAATACCAGGTTTTCTTTTATTACTCTAAAGGTATTTGCTTCCAGAAAAGATCAATTAAGTGCCTTTCTGTGGATCTCTGCCATGAATATTATACTATAGCGGTATGACTGTGGCCTCATGAGAGACGAAGAGTATTGTTGCATCTAGACTTTGTATATGAAAAACATCACTACAATCTCTTGTTATTTTACATTTGGAGATTGCTTACTTGGGATTTCTTGTTTGTTTTGTGTTTTGTTTTTGTTTTTGTTTTTACTACATAGACTTGGATTATCACTTGCTTTTGTCTTCAACTACTCCTACTTAATCCTCTTGTCAAAGCCCAGAGTTCCTGCGGGAATCCAGTGACAGATGATGTGAATGACATTGCAAAATTGGTAAGTAGCTTTTATTTTAAATTATTCTTTATGTTAAACAATAGTCAGCAGCTAATGGCACTTACATTTTTAAGCAAAGTGAGCAAATCTGTATTAAAATCAGGGGAATATGAAAAAAAAGATAAATCCATCAACGCATGTCACTTGATCAAAACCAAAACCTTTATTGCAGAGAGTGGCGAATAGTTTCAGAGTTCATTGAAGAGATGACCTTCTTGATCAGGCTGGAGCGTATATACATATGTGTTTTTCTCCCTCCAAACTTCCATAAAAATTGTCAAAAGTCTCGATTTCCTGAAACATTGTCTGGGATCAGATTGTTTCCTGTGCAGATGAAAGATTATTGTCTTTGTGTTTCTGACTTGCGTGGAGCAGACTGGCAGCAAGCACAACTGAAATGAACCAGAAGTCTCTGCCTTAAGTATATGGGAAACTTGTGCCATATATAAAAATAGTATGATATTAGACGTTGTTGTAGCAATCAAGGCAATAACAATGGAACAGCTCTTACAGTCTTTAGCTGTGAGTGGGCTACACTCATTGGGTGTTTCTCTCTCTACTTGATGTGCCTAGAAGTTTAAATCTGAAGGACTCATGGGTTCGTAAGAGAACTGAATTCATTTAAGTACATTTTAACTGTTACTTGATTGGACATGGCATTAACCTGAAAAACTGCATCTCCTTGTGTGAAGTCAGTTGGTATTTAACTCCACTCCACTGAAGTCAGTGATTATGCTAACTTGCAGTAGTGCAGGATCTGACACCAAAGTTTTTAAGAAATAATATATACTGAACACTTAACAAGCCTACCTTCATCTACGTATTGACTTCAGCTGAAAATTATGGCTTCATTATGGAAAAATGGTTGCAATACCAGCGTTAATATTATCAAACACTTAATTTGGAGTCCCTTGCATTTGCTGCCAGGGCAGGGTTCTCAGCTTGTTTTCTCTGGGCATTTTTATATACTTTGGCACATAGCGTAAATCTCTGGGGTGCTCTGTAGTCCTACTCAAATGCTTAGTGCTTTAGTCCCTTTAGGCAGAATTCTGAAGTATTGTCATGTTTATTCAGGATAATATTTCATCTCTTGAAAGACTATTAAGCTTTGATTTAAACCTGTTGAAAGCATGACAGAACAACAGAACTCCTGTGAGGGGTGGTGAAATTGTCTGTTACAGGGTTAGCAATAACTTTTTGTCAATTTCGTATCCTCAGAACAAATGCTTTAACTTTCCCTTTAGTACAAATTAAACTTCAAGCATGTATAAATGCAGGTTAGAAAAATTTCCATGCAGCTTGAGCGATCACACTTTGCTTTTGTGATAAATTATGAAAGAAACCTAATATCATAAAAATTAGGTTAGTCTTTAATTTGACTGTGACTTTCTGTATCGTGTTCCTACACCTTCTTCCAGACTAGTCCAGCAACTGCAGTTCTTGCAGCACTGTTTCCATACCCCCACTCTCCCCCACATCCCCTCTTAGTTCTCCACACGCAGCATGGTCACTGGTTCCCTCCCATGCCCCCTGGGCATGATCCTTACCTGAGCAATGTTTTGAGGTCTTGCTAGATTTATATCCACTTTGGCTTGGGCTGCTGGCTGGGCAGGAAGGACTTCACGTGGCAACTGTTGTGGTGTGTGTTGTGTGTGCTTGTCCTGGAAGAAAACCTCTGCCAACTGTCCAGCTTGCGCTGAGCTTCTGCTGCTGCCAAGCCTGAGCAGGGTCAGGTAGGACTGAACTCCTCCGGCCACTCCTCAGTGAGGGTGCTGTATGGTCCTTCTCCTGACTTACACCCATATCTTTCATATCTTTCTGCCAAATGCAAAATTTGCGTGAAGTTAACTAGCAAGTTCAAAGATATTTTGGGTTGGAGAAATAACAGAGAGATGCAGAAAATACAAAGCCCAGACACCTGTGTTCTTTCTGTTTTAAGTTGTGCATCTGAGAACGTTTCAAGAAAAGTCTGTATCCCTGTTTTGTCTGTGTTAATGTTTGCACAGATTTTTCATGCAGAAATAATTTCTATAAAGGCGCTTGAGAATTGAAAGGATAACATGGAAATAAGTTCAGTATCTTAAATTTAGTATAAGAACTCGGTTTCGATTAAACTGACTGTATTGCAAATTGGTCATTCTCTTTTGAAATGCTACACCATGAGAACTTGACATTGAGAACAAAATGGAAAAAAAAGGTTTAAAGTACTGTTAAAACAAAATACCATTAGCTAACAGTGTGAGTATGAGAAGGGAGAAATTCACAGAGAATACTGACTGATCACATTACTTTGCTAAAAAGTACAATTTTTTAATGCTATATGGATTATATCCTTAGTACATACAATATGGACTCCAACATGATATTGCTTAGAAATATAGTTCAGGAGACTGTTCAACTCTTGTAAATTACTATAAGTGCTTTTGTACCACTTCTGCTTTTGAAATAAAATATGTGCATTGAATTAAGGAATTATATTCTGATGACTTACATCTTCAAAATTAGATGTAGCACCCATAGGTTGTTGGGTTGTTTATTTATCCTATTAGCCTTTAAAAGTCTTATTTCTCTGCTGATCCAAAGAGCTTGTGCCAGTAGGACACAGTGTCTTTAATAAATGTCATCCCCTTTCACACTGAGAAGAAAAATGTTATGTGTACAGTTATTGCCCATAGTTATTGTGATGTTATCCACAAGCTCTGTCATACTTGCTGAGAGTGGTATGACAGTTGTTTCTACAGGGTTTATTCTCAGCCACACTTTCATGTTCTTTAAACCCTTTTGTCCGCAGTCCTGAGTATAGAGCCAAATCTATGTGCGATAAATTTGCCGTTCAGCGGTGGTATAAAAGTCCCCTCATTTAGCTTAGGATATTGGCGTCTCTTCCTCCTGTCTCATCACAAATGCTCAGACATCAGCCTAGATTCAGTGTGGCCTGAATCCTCCACTGGGGCAGATTACGATCTCTTCATCTCCCCAAAATGTTAGTCTTCCCTGGGCCTTTTCTCCTCACTGTAAAGATATATCACCATCTCTCCTCAGTGATTCAGGTCTATAACAAAGGTGTCCATTTTGGCTTTTGCCACTTCACAGACCCTTGAATGTTCAATTTTAAAAGCTCCATGTTTGTTTTTTTTTTCATAACAGGAAAAATATTTTTGTAGCTCTCTGTCCATACAAATTCACTTTTCTTCCAAACTCTTGGTGGATAAAAATCCAGTCTACTGAAAAGTCTTTTGCTGTCTTTGATTTCTATAATTTTGCCCTTCCGTCTATTAATTTGCTGCTCTGACCCTGTATCTTCTACTTATTTCCTTCAAGCTGTTCCTTCTTTTCGTCATTATCAATGGCAAGCTTCTTGGTTTTGTCTTCAAAGGCACTATCTATTAACACTGCCTGTGATGACTTAACACATGCTGTGTTTGCCCTCTCGTCCTAGCTTCTCCTCATTATTTCCATGGTATCTGTTACACTGTTCATGGCCACAGGAAGGATGCTTCTTGATGAACTCCAGGCAGATTCTCATCCTCTTCCTATCTCATGCTAAAATTCTTTGCAGCATGAATCCATCTCCCTCTTATTTCTTTTTCCTATTCTGTTCTTCCCTACCTCTACTGCAGTTTCGCCTACACCTTGCAAAACAGTGCCACAATTCCCTACCAAACTCTTTTGCCTGTAGCTTGGTGCAACCTAGTCTTCATTTATTTGGTTCTGGGCTTCTTGTTCCAAGTACTGTAAACACCCTATATCACTGGTAAAAAACCCCTGAGCATGGCTGCGGCTGTGTTTTGCTTGACTGTATTGTATTCTAGGAATATGAGAAGAACATGCCTTCATCAACACTTTCTGTGAATATAGACCAGGGATGTCTACTAAGCTTAAGCTATTGGAGAATAAATAAGGCACACTGTGCAGCGCCTGAAAATGTGGGTCATTTGCCCAACCAACTTTGTGTTGAGTAATAAATTGAGGACAGATGTATGGTATAACTTGTTTTCAGAGGTGTTAATCTAGGTTTTCACTAGCATCATACTAGATTCATACCAGAAGCTAGAATCGGAAAGAAAGAGCAGATTCAATAACAACAAGCATTAACAAGCATCAATAACAATTAATCAACCTAAGACCAAATCAGACAGGTGTCTGTTCGTACAAAAATGACTTGTATTTTCTGTAAGATTAAATTTATTCAAATCTTTATAATACAATTTTGTCATATGAAGAATGTGTCCTAAGTAAAATATTTTAAGAAACAAACAACAATTGCACAATCTTTTTTTTGTTTGTTTTTTATTAGTGAGAACTTTAAAAGAGCATAATTTCATACCTATAGAGAACAAAAGTATTTAGAGAATATTCATTCTGCATTACCAATCACTTGAACTCCTGCTTCTTTTTAAATGAACGTGTCTGGAGGGAAACACATTACTTGATGAACAAATGTTCTGTATTATGAAACTGTAATTGCAGCACCTGTCAATAAAACCTGTCCCCATTGTTCTTTTCAGCACAGTAAGTCGGCAGAAAGCTGCATTGCTGTAATTGTGACTCTGATTTTGCATAAGAATTAGGAATCTGTTGTATATATGTTTGTTAAATATGAACATCAACTTTACATATAAGTAGAATTTTCACTGAGCTGTGCAGTATGTATAGAATGTACCTACATATTTTGGTTTCATCCATTAACAAAATCCAAGATATTCACTTCTTCTCCCATGATCTACCTCTCTAAAGCATTTTCTTTTGAATGTTGGAAGCCCAAACAGCAGTCAGCATTTACTGACCAGGTTGCCTGTTGGAGACATGCTGTTTCAAACACTTTGCCTTCACATTGCATCTTTGCTGCAAATGCGTACTTAACACTCCCTGCAACATTTGATATTTATTTTTAAATGGATCTATCTCTCCTGAGTGAAGGGGTTATAAAAATGATCCAGTGTTGTTATCCCGCAAATAATCTGCCACTATGGCTGTAAGAAGTGTGAACGGAAATCGTTAGCATGTTGTCTTAAGCCAAATGATGAGGATTTTATTAACTGCTTCATTAGCAGATGAGATAGATAGAGTAGATTACAGAGATGATGGACAGAAAGTGGAAGCTCCCGCAGGAAAAGTCAAAAGAAAAAGTCAAGGATGCAAAGAAGGGAGATGCAGAGGTGTTAAAGAGTAGGAAAGGGAAACGAGAGAGAGAGAGATGGGAGGTAGAAATGGTAGTGGAAAGGAAAGTATGGTTTTCCCATCATATGCCTCAGAGTCAAAGAGAAATCACTGACAATGGTAAATGGTAATTTTTACTTTAAGGACTTACTTTATCTTTGATCTGTGTAAAAAAAAAAAAATAATCATGATATCCAAGCTTGTCTCCTCAAAATTTTCAGAACAGTCACAATAAAGAGAATTTCCAAAAGCTATAGCCCTCTTTTCAAAGCACTTGCCTGCAGAGATAGGTCTTCTCATTTCTGTTCTGCTCTTGTGATGAAAGAGTAGTTTATGGAACCCAAATCGCTTTTACAACATCCCTTTTTTATCTCCCCATCTATGTGACCATGAGCATATTTTAAAAGTATGTTTGGGTTATGCAATGTTAACAGTGCTGTATTAAATATTCAGACCTCTGTATGTCAAAAGGAATCTTACATTCCCCAGTTTGAGATTTTGTTGCAACTGGGAATATAGCACTTAATGTTGGGTTTATATGGATTTAAAGTCGTAAGTCTGTTCTTCACCTCTTCTCAGAGCCTGATAAGATTTCTACAACCACACACCCCCACTAAATCAGAGAAATTTTTTGTGGCATATTAATTAAAATGCAGGGCTATTTTAGTTCTATACATTACTTTCCAAGATCATCAGTTGACATTCTCTATAATCATCAAAACCATTACTTTTGTCTGAACCAAGGAAAGTCACGCAGGCAGGTGTTTTGTGGCCCCCAGATTTATCACTGTACTTAAGGAGTTGAGTACAGGAACCAAAAAAGTCATTCTGGGACTCAGGCAATTTCAAGGGACAGTCAGTTTCCACCCACTTTTGCTCAGGCAGCTCAGAGCCCTCCTGTCCTCTGCTCCTTGTTGGAACCTGCAGCAGTCAGGCACCCCGCACAGAGCAGGTACGCAGAGTCCTTTCATTCCTTGCAGGATCACTTCAGTAGTTGAAAATCAAGTGGTTGGTTTTGCATCACAGTCTTGGTGGTTAGTCTTCAATGAAAGACAATGTTTGGCACTGTTTCCCACAGCATTCTTCGGGAGAAACTGGCTGCTTATAGCTTGGATGGGCACACGCTTTGCTGGGTAAAAAACTGGCTGGATGGCCATGCCTGAACAGTGGTGATGAATGGAGGTAAAGACAGTTGGTGGCTGGTCACAAGTGGTGTTCCCCAGGGCTCAGTACTGGGGTCAGTTCTGTTTAATATCTTTATCAATGATCTGGATGAGAGAATTGAGTGCACCCTCAGTAAGTTTGCAGATGACACCAAGTTGGGCAGGAATGTTGATCTGCTTGAGGATAGGAAGGGTCTACAGAGGGATCTGGACAGGCTGGATCAATGGGCTGAGGCCAATGGCATGAGGTTCAAAAAGGCCAAGTTCTGGGTCCTGAGGTTGGGTCACAACAACTTCATGCAACGCTATAGACTTGGGGAAGAGTGCCGGGAAAGCTGCCTGGCAGAAAAGGTCCTGGGAGTGTTTACTGACAACCAGCTGAATATGAGCCAGCAGTGTGCCCAGGTGGCCAAGAAGGCCAACAGCATCCTGGCCTGTATCAGGAACAGTGTGGCCAGCAGGACGAGGGAAGTGATTGTCCCACTGTACTTGGAACTGGTGAGGCTTGCATCTCAAATGTGTTCAGTTTTGGGCCCCTCACTACATGAAAGACATTGAGATTCTGCAGTGTGTCCAGAGAAGGGCTACAAAGCTGGTGAGGGGTCTAGAGGACAAGTCTTATGAGGAGCAGCTGAGGGAACTGGGGCTGTTTAGTCTGGAGAAAAGGAGGCTGAGGGGACACCTTATCGCTCTCTACAACTACCCAAAAGGAGGTTGTAGTGAGGTGGGGGTTGGTCTCTTTTTTCCAAGTAACAAGGGATAGGACAAGAGGAAATGGCCTCAAGTTGCAGCAGGGGAGATTTAGGGTGGCTACTAGGAAAAATTTATTCACAGAAAGTGTTAACAAACATTGGAACAGGCTGCCCAAGGAAGTGGTTGAATCACCATCCCTGGAGGTATTTAAGAGACATGTAGGCATGGTGCTTAGGGACATGGTTTAGTGGTGGTTTTGGCAGTGTTAGGTTAATGGTTGGACTCGATGATCTTAAAGGTCCCTTCCAACCTAGACAATTCTATGATTCTATTCTATGAAATTTCAAGATTAATTTAAGGAAAGCAAGACAGTACAAAACGCACAGATTTAGTACAAACACATCCTTCAGTCTTACATCAGGGGCTCTACCCTATTTTCTATGCGTGAGTTGGGAAGTCCAACTGGGACACAAATATAACTCCCCCACTTTGACTGAGCTCCATCATTTACCATCAGCAGAGCATCTGGCATGTGGAGTTTAATCAATAAAACTTTAACAAGTTGTTTTGTCTTGAGGCAGGGCATATATTTTGTGTTTGACACCCTCCCCCCCAGTGATCTTCATTTTTAGTAGTAAATTCAAAAATATCTTTTCTGATTCACAGTCTGTCAAGGAGAAAAATATCTGAGGCTGAGCTGTATTCTCCGGCTTTGTCTGAGAAGCTGTAAGGGCAGCTACAATTTTTTAACTGTGCATGAAAAGTGCTTGACAGGCACTGATGCCAGTAAAGTAGATTGTATACATAATGCATATCAATTCTTGTAGTGTTCATTGATTTGGAACAAATTTAATCTTCCAGTGACCTTTCTTAAAGAACGGTGCTTTTGCTGACATTGCTAAGTATTGAATCCCTCTAGAATGAGTATGGGAAACTTTGCACATACAGTAGCATCTTCGCTGTCTTTGCTGCTTGAGGTGCAGCTATCCTACCTCTCCAGGCACGCAAAGGAAGCTGGAAAAGAAACTGGATTACCTATTAATGTGTCGGGATGTTTTTAGAGGAAAGAAAAATATACAAAAACTGCAGCTAGGCATTTAAGATAAATCAGATGCTCTAAAGAAAGAAAGAATGTACTGCAATGTTTTTCAGTATTTGTAGCATCTTGAATCAACTCTCCAAAATGCCAGGTAAAAAGAAATTGATATAGAGAATTTTAGTGGCACTTCTGCAACTGCTGCTTTGGGAATGTGTAGGTATAAAAAGAATAAAGATAATTGATCTGTGGAAAGGAATTTACCAGGATCATTTGTGTAAAACTTGTTTTTTAAAGCTGTAGGAGAAAGCTAGATGTCATTGAACTGAAAGATTGTCGCTCAGCCCTCGTTGTAAATAAAAAAAATGTTCACAATTCACTAGTGACTGACTGTGCATAAGTATTGTCCTTGATCATTTCTAGAACCATAACATTTTGAAATTGGTGTTTTAATTTTTAATTGAAACTAAATTTTAATTAACAAATAAAACATTCTGTTGTGTCAAACAAAATACTACCTAAAAACTGCACAGGAAAAAAAAATCCCTGTGCTGGTTGCTATAGCAGCAGAATCAAAAGCAGCCATAACAGGATGATCTTTAACCTGAACAAGTAGAAATACTTTGCTGAACAAAGTATAGATTCTGGTTCACCAAAGGAATTATGTAGGTGCTTATTGTCTTTTGACTAAATGGATTTCAAACCAGGATGAGAAAAATCAATTGAATCTTTCACTAGTACAGAAGAAAATAGATTTGCTATATCACTAAGCATCATAGCATTGATAAACCTTTTGAAAAAAGTACTTCAAGAGATTGTGGATCATGGTAGCGTCTCCCTCTTCACCTCCCCACTCAGCACATTCCCCAGGTGATCAACCACATCTCACGGCAGTGTTGGATCCCATCTGTGGGGGACTGCAATGTATAATTAAGTGAGAACCCTTCTTCCACTCCTTGTCCTTGCTTCAGCACACCCCGTACTCACCCACATCTGCAAAGCTGCACTCAGCTTACGTGTGTAGAAGCTCTCCTTTGCCCCAGGACATTGCTGTGATATAATTATATTGCTCATCATTAGTAATAGGCACAGCTTCAAAGTTGAAGTTGTGCTCAAGTGTTTTTCTGACCTGGTACATAACCAAACATAAGGCAGGCAAGTATTTCTTTAGGTTCAAATGCTTGCTGAAGCTCAAAGTTATTTGAATGAAAAAGGCTCAGAGACTACTGGGTCCTCTATTGTTTGGAGTGGTTTGGGTTACATAGAAATGGTCACATAAACACTTCAAGACATGCCATTAAAAGATGAAAATATAGTGGAGTTTCTGCATCAGATCCCTTCTCCTCACTGCATTACTGATTTTAGTTCTGCTGGGAAGGGAACATTAAGCATGATCACATCGGATCTGGGAATGTTACAGAGGTGTGGAAAGACGCTTCACTTGTGACCAAATAAGAGTCAGTAGCAGTTCCACAGGAAATTGAGTGTACAAACTTTTGCACCTGGTAGGTTACTAAACATTTCTGTTGAATATTTTATAGGTTTTGTTGAATACAGCGATAAAAATTAAGTCTTACTTTGTGTAGTCAGTAATAACATTTAATTGTCTGTTTATTGTAGGTTGGAAATCTCCCAAATGATTATATGATAACCCTTAAATATGTCCCGAAGATGGATAGTCTGGTATGTACAACTGCTTCAAATTAATCCCAATAAAATAGCCCACTGGAACCAGTGATGGCCATAACGTTTTATACCTAGTCCTATGGCTTAGTAAGTTACAATTAAATAATGGTTATTTCACTTTTCATATGCTTCACAAGTATTCATTTGAAAGAAATGTAGAGAGATTCCTGCAGTAACTTAAAACATTTTTAATTACAGGAATCTTAGGAAAATGTTTCTTCTTCTGAATTTTTTTAACATTTTATCTGGAAAAAGTCAAACTATGGTATTATTTCATCATGCCAATTGAAAATTATTGCTTTATTAAAGAAGTAGTTTCTTTCTAATTGTACTTTGGAATATACTGTAGAACGTCCTCATTTCAGTCAGTGGAAATGCCATTAAAGCACAACAAATACTGAATAGACAATAAAGAGAACGCTAGGTTCAAAAAATGGCAACATCAGTAACTAAACAAACCATTAGAAAGTGAGGACATTATTTCATTCAAACATGCTTTGTAGTGTTCTTTCTATACAATCTCATAGTTAATACGTAGTGATACTTTCAAATAAATACCACCTACCTTCTTTAAAATTTTATAACATTTTTTATCAAAAATGTTTTCATATTACCTTATTGCTTATTCTGCTAAGTATTTTTGATGTTTTTCCTTAATTTTAAAAAAATAGTTTTAGACTAATGCATTGAAAATACTCTCTTGGTTGTTGCATAGACAGCAAGAAAAAGAACAGAAGAAAACAAGGTGAAAGTAGAAATTATGCTGAATGCTATAATGTACTATACTGAAAACAATAGTTTTAAGGAAAGAAAAAAAGGAAGAAAAGGACTAGTATGAAAATTAAACTGAACAATATTGTGCCTGTCTTAAGAATGAATCATTGGACACATACATCTGTAGCTGGAAATCATCTGGTAGATGTAAGAAGCTGGTTTTGTGTCTGTACAGTTTTCATTATGAAAATCCAATTTGTGTGCGATATACATATAAAAAGGCATCCCATCCTACAACATCATAGCAAATCTAGCAATATTCCCTATTGATATTGGAGAACAATGCCAGAAGCAACATTCTCTCTGTTCTGTATAAGAAGATGGCTGGAGGAAAAGGAGGCTGTAGGATAGTGAAGGGCCCTGAGCTGTGAGGTTATGAGGTATTATGGCAGATCTGGCAGTGTTCTTACGGGTTTTTTTGGAAGCTCGAGGCTTTTACTAGAACTTAGAGTACTTTAGAAAACCCAGTTTAAATTTGATTCCTTAGACAGAAGACTGCAGAACAAATGCAATGGAAGTCAGGTACTAGATCCTATAGAATATAATTAAAACTTATGGAAAAATTTCTATTTCTGAAAATAGCCAATACCTGGAGAAAAAGGAAGTAAGACTGGCAGCCACCATCCCCTGGTTGTGGTGCTTTTTGAAATTCAATCATTTTTGTCCCTGATGTGATGAGATTCCTATCTGTGGAGGACAGCCGTAGCCTGAGGGCTGCTCCTCAGCCTCTGGACGAGCACTGCAGCTGATGGGTGAAAGCCAGGCTGGATGGGGGCTGTTCCCTCCACAGCATTCCTGGGGAGGTTGGCAGTGCAGATGAAGAAGGCCAGGGAGCTTGCTTGAGCGATGGGTCCTGGTCGTTCTCACTGCTTAACTCTTACCTAGCTCTGTGGTTCAGTTTTGGCTGCCAGTAGGTAGTTTCTTTTCTATAGTTTAGATGCCATGTCATCTTGCTGCATCATATCCAGGAACTTAGATCCAGTTTACATTTACGATGAGCGGCCAAGAAATAACTAGGAAGAAGAGAAGTTTAGAGCCGGGATTTCTGTATTCCCTTTGCTTGTGCACCACTTTCAGTCATGGTGATGGAAGGTGCAGCTCTTGGCCACATGCCTTCGCAGGAGGAAGTATTCAGTGGTATTCACATCCCACTTTGCCAAATTCCTCTCTGGGGATTTCAGGTTGTGTTACGCATACCACAGCAAAGACTGGCTGAATAAGTGGGTTTGGCTCTGGGTTCCGCAAGGTCCCTGCAAGCTGGGAAACCCACAGCTTTGCATAAGGTGAATGCCCTTTGTTCAGCTCTGAAAGGATTGAAACGGTGCTCTGCAATATTTTTTTTTTCAATAGATTTTTTTCTTCAGTGCGTGCATAAAGTGGGAAATGTACCCAAGGTAGCAAGTCTCCAATGTAGATGACTAAAGGTAGGAAGGCAGGGTGAACGCAAAGCTGATGGGAAGCCAGTGTAGTGCATGTAACAGGAACAGACTGACCCGATCCATTAAACAGAAGGGTTGTTGCATTATGCACTAGCTCACGGCATCTGAGTGGCTTTAAAAGTAGTCTCGCGTAGAGTGAACTGTGTAGTCTAACCTGAAGGTTAAAAGGCAAAGATGGCAGCAGTAGAGGCTGAACTCAGAAGACGAAATAAACTTGAAACTCTTCGATAGATGTAGAAAGAAGGAGCTAAATGAGGACTACCTGGAAGTACAAGGCAAGTCAGGTTTGCAATTGCCCTACAGTGTAAATCTTGGTCAAAGTTTGCGCAAAAAAGCAGAGATAAACCTCCATTTCTCCTTGCAAACAATGTCACATTTCTCAATTTCAACAGTTTCATCCCTGTGTTTGGTAGCTATTGAGAATGCAAGCTATTGCACAGCTTGATATTACTGAAAAGAAAACTTGAAGCTCTCGTGAAATACAGCCTTGTAGGTCAGAACGGTTCAGTCAGAGGAGACTCCCACGCACATGCTAAACCGCGGGAGCAACAAAATAGATTCCCTGCTGGAATCACCAAATGCTCACTAGGAGAAGCAGCAAGCTTTTGCGAGTCCCTGCCAGAGGAGTATGCACACCCATAAAAACTCAGAGGAAAAGGGTTTCCAGTTTTGCAGTTCAGGGAAGCGCAGAAGTTCTGTGTCTCTGTTCCTATACCAGAGTGGTGGAAAACGAGTTGTCTGCCTCGTGAGGCCAATGGGACATGGCACAACACATGCTGCTTGAACTGAGTATGTTTCAACAAGCTTTCTGTGCTTTATTTGCTTCTGGCTCTCCCCTCCTGTTGTTGTGCTTGAAAGAAAAAAGGGAAGCAGAATCAAACCAAGCGCCATCCATTTCAAATTTTGTTTCATTCTTTTTTAAGTCATTGTTGAAGTAGTTACAGAAGGTGATAATACTGACTTGCCACTTGTTATCACTGTGTGAGAGAGTTGAACACAAAAGTGAAAAGTCAGGTGGAGCTGAGCAATGTATTTACATTTGGTACATTTGGTTATCTAAGCTTGGAAGCCTAATTGTCTGGTTAGTCTTCGAAAGCGTAAAGTGTGTTTTTCCTCATCAAAAACATTTACACATCAAGGCAGAACAGCACCTGTGTCACCGAGAAAG
>VUYV01000041.1:5574272-5621686 GCA_008711295.1 Anarhynchus alexandrinus
GGTACATTTGGTTATCTAAGCTTGGAAGCCTAATTGTCTGGTTAGTCTTCGAAAGCGTAAAGTGTGTTTTTCCTCATCAAAAACATTTACACATCAAGGCAGAACAGCACCTGTGTCACCGAGAAAGCAATTTGTCACCAAGTGACGGTATTTTTTTAATAAGGAATCTGTATGCAGGTCTATAGCAGAAATTGGGTGAAACGAGATTAAGCCTAGAAGCGGAGACAATGCCAAATATTTCCCATATGTTGCAGAAGGCGGAATGGATGGATTCAGTGGATGCTGCCCATCCACTGGGCAACAACTGGAGACTGATTTAGTGATACTGAGAGTACTTAGGAGTTGCTAGCCCAAGAGCTTCATAGCTGTCAGGCTTTAATGATCCTGAGACATTTTCAGCCACTGAAAAATAGCTTCACACGTGGAATAAATTCCCATAACATTTACCATTAAAAAATAAGCATTTATTGGGAAGGGATTTCCAGGTACATGTTGCGGTGTGACTAATGCATTACCCGTATTTTTGCTGACCATATTGAGGTAGGGTTATTCCGGGCCTGGGTGGCTTTTTTATTTGCTTGACTACTGTTATGTAAACCTGAGTAAAAGAAATTAATGACTCCCTATAAGGCAGCAAGATGAATGACCAGGTTTCAATCACATGGGCAGCTGTACAAACTTTATTGGCAAACTAATTGCATAGGTGTCAGTGAAAGGATTTGAACGTTATCCCAGTGGCACAAATTTGGCAGATACCATGACAGGCTGTGTAGAACCCTTTTGTTGACGAAAACTCGGGCAAACTAGAAACTGTTCTCAGGAATGGAATTTAGTGAAAAAGCTGAAGAGAAGGAGTTAACTGAGCTAACTAGTTTAAATGTGGATAAAAGCACACATGGATTTCATGCAAAATGTTTATGGAAACGTTCATCAGAAGAGATTTAAATCAAGGATATTTGGGGTTAACTGAGTCATGTAGGGTAACAATAATAAATGAAAACTGACACTGGTTTAAAGAAAGTCTGAAGAGAATTGTTAAAGCAGTAGTTATTTAAAAAAAAATAAATAGGTTAATGAAAGCATAGAAGAGGGTTCATGGTAATATGTCTCAAGGCTCAAATTCTCAACAGACTGATGCTTAGCATTCATTAAGAATTTAATGAAGGGACGGCATTTAAGAGACAATCATAAATATGTCAGTATGAGTGAGAATAGCAATTTTACCAAAAGGGCTGAAGAGAAAGTTGGCCACACTAAACAAGACAAATTTTAATTTAGACTTTCAAAATAATTTAAATTGGAAAGAACAGTCTAATCTACTTTTGCACATTGAGTTGCTTTACCAGTTTTTGCAACAGTCTGATATTTAATCTACCTCTCTGTTTCTCTTTTTATCCTCTGACAGCCTAATCACTGTTGGTTGCATTTGATGGTGCCTGAATTTTCAAGAAGTCTACATAATCTTCTCCAGAAATTTTCAGATATTTCAGATATGTCTGATGTTTTGAGCAACTATTCAATCATCAATAATCTCACAAGGATAATTAATGATCTTATGGCATGCTTAGCTTTTGATAAAAATAAGGTAATCTTTTACAGAGTTTCTACTTTTATGCTGGATATTTTTATTTGAACTTTCTGTTGCACAGTACTCAGTAATAGTTTAAAAATGCCCAAAGCTTCATTAGATTAGTTCTCATTTCTATTCCTGTACATCTGAAATCCTACTTTGTTTAGAAATGCACTGAGTACACTGTGCTAACGTTGGCAAGTTGTTATCTCCCATTTCAAAGGAAAATGGCTTACAAGGAATTACAGTATATACAATGACCTGTATACAATTATTTAAGTAGTCAAAAATGTAACCGTCATCTTTAAGATAATTAATTCATTCTGGTCTGTTTGAAACTGGCAGAAATCTTCCTTGTGCATCCAGCTTAAATTATTCATTTTGCTAGTGATCCTAATGTAAATTTAAAGATGATGTGGTTGAAGCTATTAATATACTCTTAGTATGTATCACAGCTCTGAAAGCTTCACCAGGGTTTAATGAACTTTTTTATACAAAGACACAGCAAAGACTAGAGGATATCAGCCTGTTTCCATGTGTTTCTGGATGCCAACGGCAGCTGGAAGGATTCCAGGAGTCTCACTCAAGAGACGTCTGAGTCTCTTGTGTGAAAATGGTGGTGGTGGAGGGAAATTAACTTTCTAATCCCTTACCCAGCTCTAAGTAGTCTATCAGTAATTAAAAATAAGTTCTGTAGCTGAAGGTTTTGTCCCGCTGAACAAAATGGGCAAAATCCATCATGTTCTTTACAGTAAGGTATTCATCTTCCATATATGTTTATTTCCGTCAAGTGAGTCCTTAGCCGTTGTAATTGCACCTTTTTAACATCCAGAATGAATCAAATGGACTAAAACACTCAATCTCATTTAGAGTGGTATAACCTTGTAACTTTGTCATACATTGGCACTATATTGCTGAGAGTATTTAGACTTTTTTTTTTTTTTTCTATTCTTGTCCTGATGATTCAAAGCACTCAGCTCTGGGATGTGGTTGAGGAAGAGGTATTTGTTTTTTTTTTTTTTTGTGGAATGAAGAAGTAAATATCCTGTAATTCAGAGAAACAACTAGCTATTGATTTCCTCAGAGAAGAATGATCTTAGGTCTAGTACTTTCAGCATTAAAGATAAAATAATTTTGGAGCCAAAATTAGGAAGTTTTCCTTAGTATGTACTTAACCCATTTCATACCCCAGTCCTCCTTCTTGGGAGTGCAGAGTAACCCCAGGCCAAATTCGACCTGTTGGCATAAGAAACGGTTGTTATGAGTCAGGTAAAAAGAAAAAAAGAAGATAACCATCAATGATCTTAACATGGGCCTCAATCTTGTTGTTTAGTCTGGCATAAAACACTTGTTTGTGAGACCTCAGAGTGATTGGGCTTCCTTGTTTATAGTCCTACTCTTATTTTTAGGTACATTATCAGGGATCTCAGCCTGCTTCTGTGCAGTAGTGTATCCCAGCTATTGTATTGTGTTCCCTGTACTGTTATGACAATAGCTATGATTGTGTTGTGTTCCTGTGTTCAGAATAAATGATCGTGTGGAACATTGCAAAGTAATGTGAAATCAAGGTGATTTTTTCAATGAGGGAAATAAAAAAAAAGTCTCTTCATTTTCAGCGTAGAATGAGAGACTGCTTTTCGTTCCCTGGCAATTTTACAACACTGGATTAATAATTTATTTTTATTTGCAAAGCTAATCTGAAATCCTTAGATCAGAGGGCTTGTATGTTTTATGAAGACTGTATACAGAAAATTTGGTCTTCTGCGGGTTAAAAATTTAAACTATTTTGTGTCATCTTTGGATATTTTTATCATCTGTTGAGGTGCTGAAATGAGCACCTCTCTTGTCCTTCTTTTAAGCTGAATTCTATATTTTGCCCTAGGATTTTGTAAAAGAAAATGGTCACCTTTATAAAGAAGGTCGCTTCATTCCTGAGGATTTTTTTAGGCACTTTAATAGTACCATTGAGGTCTACAAGGAGTTTGCAGACAGGTTGGATAAGAATGACTGCATTCTGCCTTCAACAGTAGAAACACCAGAGAATGGTAAGATGGCTCTCTTTTGGGGGAACAGAATCTAAGTAGATATAAATGGGTGATTTTCTGGGGTTTTTTTTTCAGAGATGGTAAGGATCTGATGCTATATCTCCAAGTCTCCTTTTTACTGCCAGTTAAAATTACTACCAACACCACAGCTTGTATTTCTGTTCTAAGTTGAGTTCTGACAGTAAAACTAGCACCATCATTCCTAGTGACATCATTCCTTAATGTAATCCAAATAACCTCACGATATTCTGCTCTGTTTCTTTTCATCCCAAATATATCCCGGATCATATTTTTACATTGTTCTTCTTCTTATCTTCCATTAATGCTCCATTTAATTTTTATAATGCAGTAAAGGAGCCTAAGATCGCACTACTGACAGGACAGGAAGCTAGGACAGGTTGTAAATTGGAGCAGCCTCAAGCCACCTCCATATTCATCCCTACCCTACTGAAAAGGGCCATGTTTACTTCATTTAAAAAATTTAACGAGCTCAAGTCAGGCTCCTGCAGTTCATTCTCACCCGTCCAGTAAATGGAGGGGGTTTATTCCCTTTTCTTTTACTTTCTCTAGTGACAGCTACTAGCTTTTTAATTAGGGCAACGTATCCAGTTGCACAGTTACACCAGTAGAAACTAGAAGTAGATCAGTGCCTTAAGAACTTGTTTAAAACAATTGCTTTTCCAGAATAGCTATTCAGCAGCAGCTTAGTGTGTAGACACATTTGCCTCTTAATAAGACTGCCTTTTGGGGCTTAATTCACTTTATAAACAGCCCTGTAGCCAGATTTTTAAAACAGCCCTATAGCCACATCAGAGCAGCCCTATAGCCCATCATCTTATAGAGAGGGAACTGTATTTTAAGTTACATAATGCTGACACACTCATTTTCTATTTAGATTCCAGAGTCGCTGTCACAAAAACATTTTTGTTTCCTCCTGTTGCTGCCAGCTCCCTTAGGAATGACAGCATTGGCAGTAACACTAGCAGTAACAGTAAGTACAAGTGATTGAATTAATATATGTGTCTCCATTTTGTTCTGGTAGCTGGTTGTTATGAGAGCTCAGAGGAAAAGAATGTCATTAATTGTGCAAATTAATGGGAAGTTACTTGTGCCTGATGGTGTACCATGTGTTTCTCAGCTGTCATACCGAAATGCAATGAACTTATCTAATCAAAATTTAGAGATGCTATCAAGTTACAATGATATGACAGCTCTCTACAACTTGGAGAGGGCAGATCTCTTCGTTTTGGCTGTCATGAGGTCTCACTAGTCATATGGCCTCAACAAACTTGGCTGTCCCAGACACCTCATTTTAACTCTCAGAAAAGGAAGTTGATCCAAAAGATCAGAATAGTTGTCCAAAATCAGGCCCAGGATACTCACGTGGACAAAGAGGTTGCCTGTACATCTCATTTTGAGAGTACTGTCAATCCTAAGCTCAACAACAAACCCGAAGACAGTCCCCATGTTTGCTTGCTGTAGTTGCAGGAGGGTCAGCTTCACACTCAGTGTGCTTTTGTATGAGGTCAAAGACGAGGTCAAAGACAAAGTCACTACACTTTTGGCAGTCTGTAATCTTTCTCTGGCATGGCCATCTCCATGTTTCTCATCTGTCTTGGTCAGTGTATTACATGACTGGTCACTGACAGATAAGAGAACCCAGAATTGTTGCTCTAAGAGCCTCAACATTACCTGTCACAAGGTCAGAAGGGGTATAGGAATCTGAGGTGAAGTGAGACAGCGAAGTTTCAGGGGCTTTTAGTGACATCATGTACAGAAAGGTGAATACAGTCTGGAGCTTTCCATGTGAACAAAAGAAGGGGATTTTCCTCAGAGGTTCCTGAAATGGTGATTAAAGCTTAACCATCTTGTTGTTTCCCTTGTTCCTGTTTCCGGGACACATCAGGATGACGATGTGTATCTCTTTTACAATCTCCCCCTTTCACTTTACAACCATCCACGGTATCTAAATGTGTGGCGATGAAGTGTGTGGCTGGTACTCCTTGTGCTTAAGAAAACATGGGCAAGGAGGCAGCCTGATGTAGCCTGGTGGGCACAACAGTAGCTCCTGACAGTGGGCCAGGTACTACTAAGACTGAGTTTCTTCTCGTGCTCCTTCTCTTGGGAATGTGTGATCTAGTTATCCTCTGGGTTTTTATCACCATGCATGCATGCTATCTCTTAGTTTGCTCACAGCTGCTGTCAGATTTGAAGCCCTTCCTGACTGCTTTCTAATTAAGAGAAGGTCTTAAGTCATCATTCCCCAGAACACTTTTGAGTAGAAGGTTGGAACAAAAGCCACCTTTGGCTCCTGGCTGCCAGCCTGCCTCTCTGGAAAAGAGAAGTCTCAGTGCCATAAATTCCTCACCAAGAGGTCACAGAGCTGGCTGCAAATAACGTGATGAGCCCAGGGCCAATTATGAGGGGGCCAAAGAGCGCATACCTGTCTCCCTCAGGTCTGAACATGTGCTAATTTTTGCTGTCGCTGTTAGAGGAAGAATATTGAGCTGCAGCCTGAAGCAGTGGAGATGGATCGAGGAGCCAAAAGAAAGACAGATAGATTACAGGAGCAGTTCAGGTGAAAGAAGTTTGACCCAGTATGGTAACAGGAGCGATGCCAGGCAGCGCAGCGACGTGTGGCACCTGTGTCTGTACTGTGGAGGGGAGTACAGAAGCAGGTTTATTAATCTTGTTTTAAAACTGGAACTGATAATCAAATAGGAAAAAAAAAAAAACTAATTAAAATAATGCAGTAAGTCAAAGAAATTGCTTGGCTGGCCATATGCTGTACAGGTGTGTCTTAACTGATTATCATTCTCCTAAGCAATTTATTGGAAAATTGGATATCAGTTAACAGCCTTATGTAGAAATGACATGAGGACTACATGTCTGGGGCTGGGGACACTTTGAACTCATAATCAGATTAAATTACATTAACTTGGACATTGGATGCTGACTGGTTACAGTTTAGTTATTTGTTTAGAGTTTTTTGCAGGGAGAGACCGGTGGCAACTTTATTGGCATCTCTGTTTTACTCCCTGAAAATGGTCTTCAGTACTGATTTTAGTTTTGTCTTGGCTTTATTGCTGAGTAAGTTTTCTTTTTTACTTAATCCCTACCTTCTTGGAAGGAACAACAATGAATAAACCTTACTACTTCCCCTGTGAAGAGTGCCCAGCACAGGGGACCCTGTCTGCTGGCTGCAGTACTGTTCTCAGAACAGCACCAATAGATTGAAATTTCAGAAAGGAAAACATTTGGAGAACAGGGGAAACTTGAAAAAAAAAAGTATCTCCAGACACAAACTACTGCAATATTTTCTTTTTAAATGACCCTCATTAATTTTAAAAATTTTTAAATTGAGCTTTTTAAATTTAATGGTTTCTGGACCATTTAGAAGCATTCACTTTTCGCAAAAGAACCCCTCCAGATTAATAATAATTTTTCAATCTATTAATAAAGTCTCTGTAGTCAGATGACTTGAACTGCTCTTAATTCTAAATTCAATTTAGACAAACCTGAAGTGCATCATCTAATAAAATAATTTTTGAAATAATTATCATACAAATAGTATATAGCATAAAATAGCTAAATTACATTTTTTCATGTTGTTACTACATTTGTTGAAAGAGTCGTATTTCATGACTTCATTGTTATTATACAACAAGAAAATTAAACTACTATAATAGAGTAGAGTCTTGACTAAATCTACACCAAAAGTCTTACCTCAACTAAGCGTAAAATGGAACAATTATCCCGTTTTAATTTTATTTCGAATGGCAATAGTGCTGTTTTCATCCTTGTAATATTGAATGTAGATCTGTGGCATGTTCCCACTCCATCTTTTCCCCCATAAAATTCTCAAAACACCACCACCCCCAATTTATTTAGGCTGGTTTGTTTTCTTCTGTTTGTAGTCCAATTTAAATTCCAATTAACTGTTTAAGTCCCAGTCTCATTGATATTTCTCGGAATCGTTATACCATGCATAGCCTAGAGAATTCAGATGAGATGGTTCCTGTTTAAAGAACAAGTGTCAGAATAAGAAGTCTTGAGTCCTGATCTCTTCTTTCAGTGGTTGAACCAAACAATAAATAGTAATCTTTTCTGGTTTTCCCCATCAGATGAATCTCATGTTGCTCTGATTAAAGCTTGAACAGCTAGAACTTCCTAGCTGTTACTAACACTTCTCACTCAATTTAGTGCCATGCTATTATTTATATTTTCCTGGAAAGTTCAGTGTTGATTTCTTCCATTTTTGCCTATCATTTCCTCACAATAATTTAGCTTTATTATTCAGTACTGAACAGCTCAAAGAACGTGTAAACACAGATATCTCTATAACTGTTTTTAGGAAGAAGGTCTACTTTTATAATTAAGCAAAGAATACTGTAGTTTAATTCTGTAATTGCACAGCAGTGTGAAAATGTTCACCTAAGGCTTAATGCAATTGGTGTTGCCTTCTCTGCCTTTGTTCCAACTTCATAGTTAATGGAGAACTCTAATGAACAGGTGAGAGCTGCTCTGCATTTTTATAGATAAGATCTTGCGGTAATTGTGTTGGAGCTGAGCAGAGGTAAACTGAAAATTCCTTTGGGACATACATGGCGAAAAATGGAGCCAGTGCTTTGAATCATAATTGGTTGCTAAACCTGCGCACATGACTCAAGGTGGAGAGCAGCTCAACAACTTTATTGTGTAGCTGAGTAGCTTTTAATGTTAATATACTTTGTTCACAGCTTGATATCCCAATGTCCATGAAGACAAAACATAAATCAACATCAGATGAGTTCACTTCCTTAGGGAATCTTCCACAAGGTGCAGAGTGAGAGCTCTGAGAGATGCTGGCCTGCTTCCATTCCCCTTTTGCACCTTGCTGGATAGAGACTATTTTAAGTGAATAATAAACTAGCTGCAAAGCCAGGACTTCCCCTGGCATTGCCCAAGGATTTCACAAAGTTACTGATACACCTGGTTCCTCCTTTTCCTTCTCCTACTCTGCCTTTACAACTGCTGGGAATGGGAATCTTTCTGTGTAGAGCTCTCAAGTTTTTAACAGAGGAAAAGGTCCCTATCAAAGGAATAAAAACCTATTGGCAGCCAGCTTGCTTTCCTTATCTCCCTTTTCTTCATTAGGACACAGGTTCCTGGGAGGTTCTCCAGATTGAAAATTCTCCCTCTTCTGTTTTAGATATAACTATAAATAAAAGGCACGTGAAGGAACCTGCCATGATTCATTTCATTCTCTCCAGATCTTTCAAGAGACTTTTTTCTAGACTTGAAAGTGAAATTAAATAATCTGTTGTGGCTTGCTTTTTAAGGTGGTTATGGATTACTTAACTTTCAAATTAATTCATACACTATCAAGTTATGAAAAAAATATTTTTTGTCATTTCTAAAAGGTAGGCTGGGGAGGGTGTCACAATTTGACTGTCTTTAGGCTCTGTCCCTGTGTTTCAAGTTCCCACATAGAAAGCTAACTATGAATTCATCTCAGTTTTCCATAGATGCTGAAGAAAACACCTGCATTGGAGATATCTTCTCAGAAATCAGATCTTTCCACTTTTAGATACCTCATTGTAAAGGGAGCTCTTCTGTTGTCTAAGACACCCTAAAGTTTGTGAAAAATAATTGTAAAAATGAAGGTGCTAGACTACCACTGATCACCCTGCATACACAACGTTTCTCTAGAAGTTAATGTAAAAATTAGCATACTTGCCATGACATGCTGCCTGGCATTGCAGAGTAGGCAGAGGATTTCTGAGGTTACACACTCTATCATAACATGTTATCAAATAAATTATGCTCTATATTACCTGAAGAGTTTTTCCTTCGATTTTTATTTCACTTTTCCATTTTTTCTGAAGTTTGCAGGGCAGAATCCAGAAAACATCACCATCCCCATAGTATTTACATAATTCAGTTGTATAATTCAGTGGTCTTTCACTGGGAAGAATGTCTAAATGGTATTAGACAAAGCAGTGTTGCATTTTTCTTGACTAGAGCACAAGAGCAATATAGGAATTTTCTTCTGAGAATATGCTGAGAATACAACTCAGATAAAGTAATGACAGGAAATTTTTTTTAGATGTTCAGGATGGCTCTGCCCTACTTGAGCTTGTCCAGATTTCTTGAAGGCCCTTCCTGCAAGCCGACCTCCTCTATGCATAATCTGGGATGGACAGTTTGAGAAAAGATATGCCCCTCCTGTTAATTTCTGCTCTTAGTTTTAATGCCTGAGCAGTTAGAGGTGGACTAATCGATAGCCTCTCTTTTTCAGCTGCTCTTCACTTGTGTAGCTATCTTTCCCTTCTTCTCTGTATACAGATTTCTTTTGTGGTAAGCTAGCATCGGTTTTGCTTGACCAATGTTTCCTTTTAGTGTGCCGGGTAAGCAAAATTCAAGCCCCTATAGACAGAACGTAGAGTTTGTAAACAGTGTATGAGATACAGAGATACATGTAGTGTATGAGTATATAAGATGCAGACTTTTTGGTTTCTTACTTTTTAGTTCTGTCTACCATGAGTCTACAAAGCACAGCTGAATTTCAGAGATAGAAAAGAATATTTGTGTAAAAGCTTGCAAACTGTTAATAAGAAAATTCCAGAGAGTTGAAAATGAGTTGCTAGTTAGTTATGAGAACGCTCCTTTCTAAAGTGTTTTCATAGAAGCTGTTTAATAATGTACTAAATGCACATTGCTTGACCAAGTATATCATACCGTACATGCTTAGACATTTGCTGTTTGCATGAGTCACACAAATTTCTAGTGTTATCAGTCCATTTTCATTTCTGTATCTAATCGCCTACACTTTTTCAGTGCTTACAGTTTGGTTCTTTTCCTGTAATCTGACAACACACCCACCATTCGAGCTGCAGACACCAAATCTTGAAATGAATTAAAACTGGGTGGATGGTGTCTAAACTAGCAGTCTCCTGTGGCTGGCTTTGCATTTCAGAAGATGGATCCCTGGGTGACTCTGTAGGACTTTTCACATCCTGCTCTCGATTAAATAACTGGAGGGCGACATTTTAGTCTCAGCCTGCTTACAGCTCCCTGTGAGGGGAATGGAATTGCTTGTGTACATAAAAGACTAGGATTGGGGCTCTTCAGTATAAAATGTAAAAAGCTATCAAGAAACGGTAGCAACAAAATAACACACAGCTAGGCTTCAAGGTACAAGGGTTTGATCTTACTGAAGTCAGGGGGACCTTTGCAGACTGACACTGAAAGTGTAGTCAGGCTTATTTTGTTAAATTAACCTCCCTCAAGAGGCTTCAGATTGGTTGTTCATTATGCAAGGCAAAGTGTCTATCTGCAGCCAGTGGGATGCATCTTATGGAACTTAAGCAAGTGCATGAAGTGACAGATATATTCTCTTTCAAAGAACTACTTTGTGTTACAAAATAAGACCTTTAAAAATTGATAACGCCAAAACTTTGAAGTTTGGGAAAGAGAAAACTCTCTACAAATGACAAAAAGAGAATTAGTGTTAGAACTATTCCACACAGCTGTTCCAGAAATGGGAGGACCGTACTTGTGGTCAAAAATTTCCTGTGAGATTTTGTATGAAAGTGCACCTCGTGTACACAGCACTTTGAAGTATCTGTTCTGCTATTTAAGTTGCTGTTATGTAGGTGGTGCATAAAAGTGTTCTTGCTAATAGTGTTGCCCTGAAGATAGTTTTCTGCTATAAATCTGTCTTCACTAACGAGAACATCTGTAATTACAGAAGAGGCACTTGGCTTCATTAGCAGCTCCAGCCTGCAAGGGATCAGCATAGCACTGACATCATTGCTGTCTCTTCTTATCGGCTTTATTTTGGGAGCCATATACTGGAAGGTAAGAACTACTACATTTAATTGCTTACATAGTGATACTACATTTCGTAGCTGTGGGGAGGTGGGAAGGCAGAACCCTTCTGCGTTTGAAAGCAAGAGACATCTCTTTTGATCTTCACTGAACTGTGTGACACGCAAATGTAAATCTATGTTGTCAAATTCTTGGATTCCACCACCAAAGTGCAAATCCTGTCTTATTAGCATGATAGCTGTGTAATTGGAAATTAAAAACATGGGATTCCCCCAATTTCCCAGTTCTCCTATTATATCTTGAGAAGACGATTCTTTTGCTTTTGCCCCTTGTGCCCCTGCCTACAATACAAAGGCTTTGATAGTAAAATTATACCAGTAGCAGATGTATGTTAGAGGACAAGATTTGGCCTACATTTTGCAAGATGACTTTGATACTGAAAATCTGAAGCAAACTGAAACGTACAACAATTGTTTAGGGAGTTATTAAAGAAAGCTTTAGAATATTTATATTTAATGCATTTTCTGCCTAGAAAACACATCCCAAACCCAGACCAGAAAGTGATGAAACTACACAGTGTCATGACTGTCAAGAGGAAAATGAGATAAGGTATATTGTTTCACTTTATATACATATATGCAATTTTCCTTAAAAGGAAATTTAAACAGGTTACGTTCTCCATCAGACATATTCTTAAATATATGGCATATGTTTTTTTCCTCCTCCTCCCTGAGAAATTTGTAATATTCATCTATAACTAGGAAGACCTAACAGCAAACATAAATTCTTATGCTTTGGGTTCCCTTTTATTGTAACAAACTGATAAACCCCTCCATTCTATTCCCTTGAAACACTAGCATTGTAGTAATAAAGTACCTTTTTTTCAGTATGTTGCAGCAAAAAGAAAAGGAACATCTACAAGTGTAGCTGTTGCTTTTTCTCCCTCAACACTGTTACTGTTTCGTGTACTGGTAAGTTGATACAGTTGAGAGTCTTACCGTACGCTTAATAACTTTTGGCTGCTGAAATATAAAGGGATTCAGAGTCCATTTTGGGGAAAAAAAAAAAACAAAAACCAAAAAACTTGTTATCAGTAGGCTTCATTTGTACCTAAGATCTTTAGCAGCTAATTTAGTTAATCCTGTATCATTAATTTCAGCATTTGACTTTTAACCTGAATGTTACAAAATGAAATATGCCAGAATTGCAAAATGAAGGACAGCTACTGCTTCTCCTTTTTGGCGTGAGACCCAATATGGAGAGGTCTTCGGCTGTTGTCCTACAGCTGTTTCAAAGCAGCGTGACCTAAAAAACACAATCCTTAAACTAGCGAGTGAGCGTAGGAGAACAGGCCAAGTAGAGCTGAGTTTCTATTAACTGTTGCTTACTCAGCACAATCTGCAGTCTGTAGCCTTATCCGATACATCATTCTGGCTTTGGTATGTAAGAGTGAGCAGCAAAGGCAAGTGAGCTTTTTCGGTCCCAACTGTCCTCTGCAGGATGGTGCACATGTCTGGCAAGGGGCTTCTGACCGCAGGAGTTGTGCTGTACTTAACCCACAGCATCTCCGGCAAGGAGGATTCCAGGCAGCGCTGAATGCTTCATTTTATATCATGAGTGGAAAGAGCAGCGTAAAAGCACAACAGGCAATCCAGGTTTTGCAGTTCATCCTGTAGCGGTCTCTTTCAAGCGTATTCCAGAGCGTTCGTTGTGATCAAATGAGCTACAACTTGAGAGATTTCCAGTGTCCTTAACTGCTTTGTTCTAACATCTGCTCACTGAGACGGGAAATCATCTCTGCATTGGACAAGTCGTTTGATTTTTCCAAAGATGTAAACTCAGTTTGGTATTGGCTTGTCCAGATGACTTCAAAGGGAAGTTTGCTGCCTGAGATTGCCAGATAAGAAAATGCACAAACGTAACAGTTCTGTAAAACCATGAGAGTTGCTTCATCACCATAGATGACATCAATGAGCTTTTGCAAGCAAGTGTGGTCTTGGATCAGGAGAGTACAACTTGTAACAGTGATTTTTCTTTCAGAATAAAGTAATGTCGATGCAAGTGTCATTGAATTTAACTATTTCCAAAATTATAAGAAAAAATGTCTATGTCATCTGTCTTTGAAAAGAGAGAGAATCTGTTTAGTAGTACAGAGAGGAAAGCTAACCAGCAAAATTGTAATTTCTGGTTTTTTCTTCAGGCAGGTAACAGTTCCATGTTCGCTTCATAAATGAAGCAGCTTTAAGCACATTCGTATTCCTTCTGGAGTGACAGACTGAGTCTGCATCTGTTGTTGCTGCCCATGACTCCATAGACATGATATAGAAATGAGGACAATTTGCGTTTGTTACTGTGAAACCAACACTGAATTGAACAACGACAAGAAGAGTGCGCACTTAGCAGGACTGTATCTTGTGTGAATATCTACCTTGTGTGGCATTTGGGGATTTTCAATTGCATTAATACTTGCAGCTGACTCTGCCAAACAAAGTACATGTCCTGAACAAAAAGCATCTTTCAAATGCCTCCAACTATGTGTAATCATTGAAAGTCATAAATACCTTTGCATCCTTAATTTAAGTTCTGTGTCCTCTACCTTACCTTGGTGTCTTCAGATGGAGTTCTCTGAACTGACAGAAAACGCAGAAATGGATACAGATAACATACTCTTCAATATTGTATATAAAACTTGAAAGAAAAATCATGCCACGGCCCCGTGTTCTAGCCTTTTACTTATAAGGAGCTGTGTTTATGCCTGGCAAAGGTCGTGTGTACAGCAACATGTGGTCTCTGTCGGGTGCCAGGTGGCTGGTTGCCCACCCCAGAAAGCCTCAAGAATTCATCAGCGTTGGTGGTCTCTGTTCAGGAGAAGCAAATACTGGATGAAGACAAAGTAAACATGAGGTGAATGTACCTCATGGAGCTTCGAAGCATTAAGAGTAACTGCTGGGTATGTGAACACTGGTGAAATTTCCAGCCATGCCAAGGGAGGTGAAAGTAAAGAGTCTGAATTGCGTTCAAACATCAGAATAAAGACAAACCCATGAAATGCATTTTAAATGCTGAAGATGCATGCCATTTATACCTTGTCTTTGAATGTATAGCATAGAAAATCTGAAAGATCCTGAGAGTGTATTTAGCTTTTACTTACATCAGCTGTAATTAATGTTTGCATTGTGTTTTAAGTGATTAGTAAGCTTTAATATCCTGGCATTCTCCACTCTTAAAGTTAATTCTCTCGAAACCAGAGAGAAAGGCTTTGTTTCCCACTCGTCTTCTGCATCTACTGCTGTTACAGCATCCATGGAATCTGTACAGGACTGATGTACAGACATGCATTTTCAAGTAAATCCTAAAAATACCATGGTAAAAGTTACAAGTGTAGTTGTGCATCTTTTCATGTTGGCTCTTTCCAGGTAATGGGTATGAATTATTTATCTGTATTAGGGGTTTGCACTTCAGAAGGTAAAGGTGGCTCACTTCAAATGACAAACGCATCTGTTATCAAACTAACCAGATCAGCAAGAGTTTTAATTTAAATAACTTGAAAACTTAAAAAAAAACCACCACCTTTTTAATGTTTTGCATAAAGTTGAAGTTCTCTTTAAAGTGTATAGTTACTTAATTTTTTAAGAATTCTTGTGGAAATTTTAATCATTTGCTGAATTTTCTGAGAACCATGCATAAAAAGAATATGACATACATATAATATATACGTGTGTGTGTGTGCGTGTGTGTGTATTATTGGTAAAATTGATTTGTCTTTCGTATTTACCAAAAAGAAAAAACCTCAAAACCTCAAAACCTTACTATGTTTGATGACAGAGCTTATGTGTGCATGTGGAATTTTGACCCTACTGAGATCAACATCAAAACTTCTCGTGAATTCACTGATACAAGGATTTGATCATGTGGAACTATTTTTTATTTATACTGAGGCCTTTTTGCACTTCCTGGGTGTCAGAAAAGGGTCCTCAAGTCCTGCTTAGCTGGTATAAATTAGTATAGTTCCATTAACGGTAACAGAGCTTTGGGGTTTGCATCATCTGAGGAACTCTTAGACTAGATCAAAAGAGGCTTAGTGTGAGAATTAGGCCTTCATTTTTATTCAGAGGACCATAGAATCATAGAATTATAGAATCGTTATGGCTGGAAAAGACCTTTAAGATCATCAAGTCCAACCCTTATCTAGCTCTGCCAGGCCCGCTTCTAAACCGTGTCCCTGAGCACTGTATCTAGATGGCTTTTAAATACATCCAAGGATGGTGATTCAACCACTGCCCTGGGCAGCCTGTTCCAGTCTTTGATAACCCTTTCAATGTGGAAGTTTTTCCTAATATCTAACCTACACCTCCCCTGGCACAACTTGAGGCCATTTCCTCTTGTCCTAAATGCTAGAGCACTCACCACTTAGTAAGAAATAATCAAGGTTGCTCATCACTTCTAAAAAGCAAGTGCATCCCAAATTTTAGCTCTGCAAAAGTCAAACAATAGAATTCCCCGTCTGCAGCTCAGTCTCATTTGACATTGTGTAGTTCATTACTCACAAGGCCCTCAGACTTTGTGTTTCAAAGTTATTTAAGAGTTACCCTGAAAGAAATGTCAGCATGACCTAATTGATGGGAAATTTGCACCTTATTGGTGATGCAGAGAGTAACTGCCTATTGATTTTAACAGAGCGGAAAAGTATCCACAGTAAATGGAAGCAATTATCCTTACACATTTTACAAAAACCTTAAATACTTCATGTTGCTATACAATATGTTCTCAAAGCAAGATAATGCATTTGATGTTTTACAGTATTTTTCTTAGATTCAGTTAAACAAAAATCTTGTATTTATTATTAATGCTCTTCGTTCATAATAATGTTAGTTTTCTTAAATGCATTTTCTCCAGAAAATCAAATACACAAAAATGTTGCACATCGGTGTGCTCCAAATTATATTTTGATGTTCAAAATGCACGACATTTTAGGCTCCTTAGTCTACTGTTCAATACTATAGAAAATATCAGTTGTAAATTGAACATACATTAAACCCAGATAGACTGCTGCAAAATGTTAGTCTTCCAAGAGTAACACCTTGAAATAGTAGCTAAGTCACTTTCAAATAATGTCAGATATTTTAATCTCTTCCATGGAGCAAGGCAAATTTAAGGCTACTTGAGAAGAGAAAGAAAATTAATGTATAAACCTTCCAACTTGTCAAACATTGTTCTTTGAATATGCATGAAAGTACTATGACACATGGAGTAGCAGAACTGTTGTTGGAGCTCATGGTTTTCCTGTTCTCTGCACCCCCTTTGAGAGATCTGAACACAGCGTGGGGTGTTCTCAATCACTTTGCAAAGCAGAAGGGCGCTTCTAGACATTTGTGGATACAGTGAATGGCATGGCACTTGGAAATGTGATCATGAAATTATTTGAAAGTTTCTGTCCTCAATTTGTCTGCACCACTGAGGAGGCACTTACTTTGGACGTAAGAAATTTTGAAAGACTAATGGCTTGTGAGACATCTTTAAAATCAATGAAAATGGAGTAAGTTACTGCTCAGTGGGAGCAGGAATGGCAGAAATAGTCCTTTAATCACTTCTTTATCTACTTGTAAGCTATTTAACTTGCGAAGAGTGATCAGTTTTTCAGTCTTCTTTTTGGGTAGATGGAGCCCATGCATTAACACAGTTATAAAACAAATGCCCTTTCTCTTAAAATGAAATTCAGGAAAAGTGAGTGTTGTATTTTTTATACAAAAGTCAATCAAATTTGTTTTTCAGATATCTGTGGTTTTGTGAGAAACTAACATTTTTAGATTTCCTTTGGAATAGTTGAACTTTGCATGCAATTAATAGTGGCCTTGTGAGAATAAAAAGCAGATAGTGATATACTGAGTAACTCGATGTGCTACTTTAGATGTGTGTTTACTTGAATAAATTAATGGTACTTATTTCATCACAAGGTCATTTTATAAGTAAGCTTATAAAATGTGCTATACTATGGAGTATATGTACAACCTGCACATTTTTAGATTCTGATCTTCACCAGCTCTGTTTTCTCTGTTGCTCTCTCTTTGTAATACGCTGAAACTGTTCAGTACACACAATACAACTATTAAATTGAAAAGCTAACTGTATATATAAAATACAGATATTTTGAGTTAGATTTGCATTTAAGAATTAATCAACATTCTTCAATTCAGGAATCCGATTCAACTGTCTATTAAATGCAGATCTACAGTAATGGTGGCATGTTGCTATTATGTTATCAAATTGATGGAACGCGGAAACTTCAGACTCTTTAGTGATAGAGACACAGACGTTTGCTGGTTGTATCATGGGCAAATTCATTTATTTCAATGTAAATGTCAGCACAGTCTTGCATAGTTACATTCTGACTGAAGGTAATCAACAAAGTTTATAAAATGTGATGTGTATGTATATATGTGTCCTCTTAAAGATAGATGTTTTCCCAGATCCTTTTTTATACCAGTTCAAATTTGGAATTTACATTATATACATATACTTTATTGTTCTAAATAAAGATATTATGCACTGCCAGATCATTAGTATATTGCATTGTGTCAGTCCCGCTAAGACCTTTTTTTAAGTCCTGTCATCTCCTGGAGGAATTTTCTGCTGGAATGCACGCCACTAGATGCAGACTCCTTCATAATACCTTTCATTTCTTAATCATGCATTTTGAAGTCTTGTGCCACCGAAGTATATGTCCTCATTATCAGCCTTCAGTGCTGATCCATAGTATATCTGTGATTATGAAAATTATTCCAACTTCAGAATGAAAAGTTTCTTGTAGCTTAAATTTGAGCTTAGTTTGTTTGTGCCCTGCTTTAGGTGGTTTTTCACATCCCGTTCTTGCTATTAGCCATGTATTGGGATTTTCATTTAATTTACCACTAAAAGGTCTGAATGTTGATGATGCATTTATTTTGCAGTGTGGCATTTACCAACTCCAAAACTTATTACAAGTAACAGGGTTTTTCAGCTGAGACCAGAGCTTATCCTCTAAGGGTGACATCCTTCCTTTCAGGTTTCAACAGTTTATTGTGGCTTTTCAGTGAGAAGCCCAGGACAGGGGATGAGGTTGGGAGATAAAACCGAGCTGCTCAAGGAGCTCTGGCACCTCTCTGCTCCCGAGAGAGAGTGAAAGGGCACCAGCCTAAGAGGAAGAGAGAAACCTGCTGAGGCTTTCAACCTACCTTGGAGATAGGTAAGGAGCCTTGGAAGAAAGAGAGGCAAAGCTGCAGTAGGCAGAAATAGGGGTGAGGTACAGACAGGACTGATGAGAAAGAGCAGAGAGCAGAGTTAATGGGCTGGGAGTCAGGAGAACAGGATTTGGGGATGGCAAAATTTAGGGTATGGACAAGAATGAGAGCTGTGGATGTTGGTCTGGACACAGCAAGAAATGCAGAGCTGATGGGCTTGAAGAAGGCCATGAAGCAGTGGAGGTCTCCACTGATGGTGTAGCAGAAGTCATGCCCTGAGGAGCAGCTCTGGTGGGTCGGTTGGGTCAACGGGCACTCGGTTCAGCTAGAGCTAGGTAAGTACCATGTAGCTGCAGAGGTTGGAGATGACCATACTTCACGTGGAAGATAGCATTAATGTAACAAAAAGGAGGCAGACTTGACCTGGAAGTTCAGGAAGGCAGAATTAACAGCAGGGTGCCTGGAAATGGGATGTGAGAGCTCTTAGCTAACAAAACAACTCTTGCTGAAGTCAGGAGCCGGTAATTGGTAGTCTGGTTCAATGTCCAGATGGACATCAATGACGAGTGATGTCCCTCAGGGGTCTGCATTGGCACCAATAACTGTTCAATATCTTCATCAATGACATAGACAGTGGGATCAAGTGCACCCTTAGCAAGTTTGCAGATGACACCAAGCTGAGTGGTGCAGCGTGGGGATGCCGTCCAGAGGGACCTGGACAAGAAGTGGGCCCATATGAACCTCATGAGGCCAATTGCAAGGTCCTGCACCTGGGCTGGGGCAACCCCCTGCATCAATACAGCCTGGGGGATGTAGGGATTGAGAGCAGCCCTGACAAGAAGGAGGAAAAGCTGGACATGAGCCAGCAATGTGCACTTGCAGCCCAGAAAGCCAACTGTATCCTGGTCTGCATCAAAAGGAGCATGACCAGCAGGTCAAGGGAGGATATTCTGCCCCTCTACTTGACTCTGGTGAGACCCCACCTGAAGTATTGCCTCCAGCTCTGGAGTCTTCAGCACTTGAAAGACATGGACCTGTTGGAGCAAGTCCAGACAAGGGCCACAAGGACAATCAAAGGGAAGGAACACCCCTCCTATGAGGAAAGGCTGAGAGAGTTGGGATTGTTCAGCCTGGAGAAGAGAAGGCTCCGGAGAGACTTTATCGTGTCCCTTCAATACTTAAAGGGGGCTTATAAGAAAGATGGGAACAAACTTTTTAGTAGGGCCTGCTGTGACAGGATGAGGAGTAATGGTTTTAAACTAAAAGAGGGTAGATTCAGACCAGATATAAGGAAGAAATATTTTCCAATGAGGTTGGTGAGACACTGGAACAGGTTGCCCAGAGAGGTGGTAGATGCCTCGTCCCTGGGAATATTTAAGGTAAGGTTGGATGGGGCTCTGAGCAACCTGATCTAGTTGAAGATGTCCCAGCTCATTGCAGGGGGACTGGACTAGATGACGTTTAAAGGTCCTTTCCAACCCAAACTATTCTATGATTCTATGGTTCTATGAATTGTAACATATGTAGATGAATAAAGGATAAGAGTGAAAGTCTGGAAAAACAGATGTAACTCTTCAGCCAAAGAGACACCACCATAAAGTTTTTGGTCATCTGACAATTTTTGATGCTTTACGTAATGCTGACTAACTCCTCACCACCACCACCACCACTTAATCTGAACCCTGGAGACTTAAATGTGCTAAAGGATCGAGAGAAATATTTACCTTCAGTTTTCCAATTTCAGTGTCTCCAGAGCAATGCATATAAACATCTTGTTCAGACGATGAAAACAAAGGCAATCTTTGTCCAAGGCATGGAGAGCATTAATAATGGCGTTTTCCTACTTCTGTCATGCAGAAAAACAGTGCTTATTATAATAAACTACAGTTTCTTGATAGTAATACATTTAAACATCTTAACACTTCCATGAAATTACAGTATTTTAGATCAGCTGGATATATGCCCACTCCACATACACTCCACGTTACACTCCAGTGTAATTTTATTCCATGTTAACATGTGTGTGTTACTAAACATATTTTTGCCCAGAGTTTCTGAGTGGTAATACGGAAGATGTTTTTAGTTTTAACGAGAGATGTTGTTTTAAAATTTCACACTACTTTAACAACTTACAGAACCACTTCCTTACTACTCTTCATGTAACCGTTGATGACAAATTGACTTCCAAAGTTCAAACACTTCTAAAATGGGTTAAGTTACCCAATAACTACACTGAAGCATGTGCTAACGCAATCAAGTTTCGTGTTGTTATATGCTTAAAGGGAATTATGTGCTGGTGCATAGTAGAAAACAAGGCTAAATTAAAGCAGACTGCCAAAATTGTGAAAAGTGAGGGAATGGAAGCTTAGCCCTCTTTTTCCTCCACCATATCCTGAGGAAAGTTATTTCATCACGTAACAGGAAAAATCCCAAATGTGATTATAGTTCCCCCGACTTGTGGCCCTTTCTGCAAGATCCCACGATAAGCAAGCAGGAACTAAAAATACAGATTAGACTTTTTCCAGACAGACGTGAGCCTTGGGCTTTTGGCCAGTCACAAAATACAGGGACAATTCTCATTCTTTTTTGGCAAAGAAGATATTTTCTCGAGCTCATGGAAAAATAGTCGACTGAGATCACAAAAGCTTCTTTGTTTGTCACCAGTTCTGCTGTGCAGGATAATAGCATGATAGTAAAATTGGCCCAATTAGAGTAAAGAAGCTGCAGAGCAGAATGTATAGCTTTTGTCAGTTTAAGTGACTACCCCAAGTGACAAAATGTCATCTTAGAAATTTCACCTTGTCATCTCCTACATTGTGATTGATGATTATTAGGACCCCACAGGTTATTTAATCTGTCATGTTCTTAAAGTTAAATATTTTAGACCTTCCTTTTTCTCAGCAATGCTGTCATCATTAACAAAACACAGAACAGCCTTCACCTTTAGAAATGACAAAATGGGGATGTGTCTCAAAACCAATTAATAGTGTCAGTGAAGGCAGAGACATAGCATCTAAATCTTTTGAATCGCATCCTTGAGAATAATGCAGTGAGTTATTTGGGGCAATTAATCCTTTGCCAGAAGCTGAGAAGAAAGTATCCCATCGACATGGTGGTACCACTCGGCAGCTTATTCTTAAGTCTTGTTTCATACTGTTCCAGAGTAATCCAGTTGCCTCAGTCAGTAATCACTGTATGTTCTTGATTTTGTTTTAAATGCTTTAACCTTTGGATCAAACAAAGAGTTGTGCAAATGAACGATGCTGTTGCATACTGTAATTGGGTACTCACTACATTTCAAATAGAATCATTGATCCACAGCAAAGTTTTAAGCTGGCATACTAACGTACCTGTAGTGTAGTGTGTGCATGTGTGTGGGATAGGGAGCGCTGGGGGTGGTGGAGGAGGAGGCAGCATTCGCATTTAGCAAACTTTACAGGTAACTGCCGTGAACTTCAACCATACACCCTGAAGGAATGGGTGCACGTTACAGAATCTCTTCGCAAATCCAATCCTTGGCGAGATCGAGCCTCAGGATTGCCAAGTCCCATGGGCTGATCAAAAGGCTCACTGGGTGCCCCACCCTGCGCTGCGCTCCCCAGCCATCGGCAGCTCAGCACAGTCACCCTTCCTGCTCCATGGCTGTATGTGCCAGAACCGCACGCACCTACTGCATCCCTGGAGGCACCTATAATGAATCCATCTATATTTCCATATAGGCCACGAAGGTTATTTCACTGAGAGTCAAAATCTGTCTTTGCATTGCCTGACTCAAACAGGTCTTCTGCATTTTGACCTGGACCTTAACTGGGAACTCCCCAAAGCCCCAGGTTTCCTCTCTTGCATGCATGCATACATTTTTGTGTCCTATCACTATCCAGTCCCTCCTTCAGCCCCCACCCTGACTCCCTGTGCTCTCCTGTTGAGTCACACTCTGCAATTAAAGCCTCATGTATCCCAGTTGCTCTTAGCAGCCCTACCATTAGCAGTTTTTATGCAGGCAGTAAACATCTGAGTTAGTGTTTAGGAAGAAAGCACTTCAAATTGTTTAGCGAAAGATTGGACTTCTGAAATTGTCCCAGATGGCTTAATCTCAAAAGTTGTATTTGTAACTCGGATGAAGGATGAGGTCACCAGGAGCATCAAATGTGGACATGGTACAGCTATAACTGAGGTACTGCTAGTCTGACTGCAAAGTGTACTGCACAGCTGCAGGCATGCAGGCTGCGAGCACAGAAACTCCCTGAGAGCTTTTCCTCAGAGGAAAAAAAAAAGATTATGCTACGTAAATATGTTAACACTGTTTTCCCCTAAAAATATCTGCCCATCAGATTTGAGATAGCAACAGCTGGTCAAGTTAATCAGATCCTTGTTTGTGTGATGGGTTGTCACAGGGTTCCTGTTGATAAAACTGCCTGAACAGACTGACTGAGGTCTAACCTCTCCTTCTGGTGAACCTCTTGCTCCCACCAATTATAGCCTGAGCTCATTTTGCTGTGTTTCATCTTGCTGCATCCCCACCACATCCTGTGATCCTTTCCTCTCTAACCACGAGTCAACCCAACATAGGAAAGACGTGGACCTGTTGGACCAGGTCCAGAGGAGGGCCACAAAAGTTATCAGAGGGATGAAGCACCTCTCCTAATAGGACAGGCTGAGAGAGTTGGGGTTGTTCAGCCTGGAGAAGAGAAGGCTCCGGGGAGACCTTATAGCAACCTTCCAGTATCTAAAGGGGGCCTACGGGAAAGCTGGGGAGGGACATCTTACAAGGGCGTGTAGTGATAGGATGAAAGGGAATGACTTTAAACTGGAAGAGGGCAAGTTTAGATTAAACATTAGGAAGAAATGTTTCACTCTGAGGGTGGTGAGACACTAGAACAGGTTGCCCAGAGAAGCTGTGGAAGCTCCATCCCTGGAGGTGTTTAAGGCCAGGCTGGATGGGCCTTGAGCAACCTGGTCTAGTGGGAGGTGTCCCTGCCCATGGCAGGGGGGTTGGAACTCGATGATCTTCAAGGTCCCTGCCAACCTAAACCATTCTATGACTCTATCATTCTATGACTCAAGCCCCGTGCTCTTCCCACCCCTAAGTCTGTGTCTGTTACCAAACCTTGCTCTGTTGACCAAGGCTGAGGACCAGTGCGTGTTTCCTGACCCAAGACATGTAGCATACCTGGCCCAGCACCACCTGCACCTTCTTATGGCCAGCCAGTGGCCAGGCTCGCATGCTCTGACCAGCCAGACACCAAAAGGGAAGCATACAGCCTTGGGGGGCAAATAGTGTCCACTGCCTCTTTGCCCCACACCAGCAGCGCTGCTCCACAGGCTGTGGGAAGCCATGCCGTGCCTGTCTTTAGCTTCCCTCTGCCCTGTTCCCAGGAGCACTGCACTATTTTTGCACAGCAACCCAGATTCAAAGGGAGAGAAGAGCATGGCCTTGCTCCCAAGCTGGTGAGCAGGAGGTTGAGAAGCCCTTTATTTCATTTTCCCTCCTTCCCAGGCAAAGGCTTTAACAGTTAAGCTATTGAGTAACAGGAGTATTATCCATTGTTCTCCCTGCATGCAGTGGTGGGGAGGCAGGTGCCCAATCCCCAATATTAAAATAAAGAAGCAAAAAAAAGAAGCAACAATTCTAAAGAAAATGTAAAGATAAGCAACAATGCGGGAAGTCAGTATGACTGAATGCAGCCCAATATTGTTGTCAAATTTCCCGGTGGTTTTGTAAATATCATGTCTAAGTATCATGACAGTGGCTTAAAAACAAACTGCAGAATTTGACTTTTCTACATTTTTAAAATTAGAAAAATGAAATAACTCTGAGAAACTGTACAGTAGCAAAAAGTTAAATAGCCTTCACAAAAACTGTGATGTTTTAAATTATACTAAGCCTGCTTAGCTCTGTATATAGTGAAAGCTGGCAACCCAAAAAATGAATAAAGCAACATCAAAGAAACAAGTCATGGTTTTACAGCAGCTGTGCACTTAAGAGATGAGGATTTGGAGGTTTTCAGGTCATTTATTTTTTAGAAAAACTTATTTCCATGTCCTGGAATCCTATAACTTCTTCAGAGGGCCAGAAAAAGCATAACAGAAGAGAAGAACATAGCAAATTATTAATTCACATAGCCCAGTTATTTATATGAAACTCTTTCATATAAACCATAGAATTTCACACAGGGATTCCTGAATTCAACCTGCCAATTTATAATGGACCTTGTACATTCCAAATATCCATTTAATCTGAGCTGAAAGAGACACAAAAACAAATTTACTATGCAGAAAGCTAATAACTGTCATTATGTAAAAAATTAATTTAATTTGCACTTCAAACTTTTCTGTGTAGTTCTATAAAGAGATAACAGCGCTCTAATAAGGGCAAAGTTCAACTGCAGGAGGCAGAGGCAGCCATCATATGATTTTGGCAATTAAATAAAGCATTTGAAATAGCAGAACATGACATCTAATTGATAGGATGTGACTCTTCTTGGAAATGCAAAAATTTATTCGAGGAGGAAGCAGCAAAACAAGAAAACACAAGTTTTTTCTTTGAAGAATGTAAGACATCCCTTTTGTTCACAACCTTTTTTATGACCTTAAATACCTCTCTGCTCTATCAGTAACATATGTAACTTGCTTTCAAAGCCGCTGAATACACTTCTGAACTGAACTTCATTCGTGACTGATTCTTCATGAATTGTTTCCAGTCTTATTTCAAGATTCTCTCAGTTTCTACACACGTTTTAGATCTTAGCGCTTCTGGAAATTAATCAAAGCTACAGCTCTAGTAAAAAAATTATCTGCAGAGAAGTCTCTAGAGGTTGTGTGCGTTACAGTTTCCCACCATTTATCATAGCTTCTCTGCCTGAGGCTATTGCTTTCAGAGCAAAGCCGGCAGAGCATCTCAGGTAAGCATTTGTTGCCCATTTTGATAGAAAATCAACCAGGCCAACCTGAAACTCTTTAAAACGCCCTGTTAAGTAATGAATTAAGCTGAGGTAGGCGATACAGCACCGCACGGGTTGAAGACCTCTCTCTTCATACATTCTGCTAGCTCTGGAGGGAGAGACAACGTCTAGCAAAGGACTGCTATTGGACACCTGAAAATGTGAAAAAACACATCATAGCCAGTTGCAATCATCTTACTCCAATCTGCTACTAAAAATAAACTAGCAAACATGCCAACAGACCAAGCTGGAAATAACCCATGTAGAGAACAAGTGTGTTGACTGAGCATTGCAACACAAAAGCTAATACTTGGTCATACATATGATCTTCAGAAACATCAAAGCACAAGGTCCAGTTTTGAAGTTATTCCCTAGAAACTAGATTTACGATAATCAGGGAGAAGAAACCCTCCCTTCTTGCCTAATTTCCAGTTATATGAGACGCACTTTGTTTGTTCCAGGAAGTATTTCTCAATGACAGCCAGGACCTCAGAGTACCAGTGGGGCAAAAATAACCAAATCCACCGGTTGTTGCAGCTGGAAACAGACATGGATGATAAAAGAGTTTTAAAGTGCTTTTTCTAAGACTTTGCTTCTCTGGGTTCAAAAAAAGCTTTTGAGTCACTCTGTTTGCTGCAAGTACTGATGTGCAGAATTTACTTCCCATTGTAACCTTGAGCACAAAGATTCAAATTTTTGCCCTAGAAAAATAACACTAGTTATATTTTATCCACCTATTGGGAATATTCACTATACCATGTACAAAACTGATTAGTGTCTACAAAAATTTTCCATTTAGGGTTCAGCCAAGCGTAATATCTGTGCTGTTTATTCCAAGGACTATTGTATTTTTCCTTTTTCTTTTTTCTTCACAACCTTTTGCAATTTTTTTCTCTTAAACTTAAGCCACTTCTGGTTGTTTCTCTCGTCAACGCTTGTTGGACCCTTTCTACCTACCTCTAGGAAAATTAACCGAGAACATTTTGTCAAGTGGAAGTTTTAAAAAAATACTAAAGCATTTTCAGCAAAAAAAAAATATAATTTTTTGAAAGACCTAGTATTTAATCTTATGTGGCTCTAACTCAGGTTTAGCATGTTCAGGTGGGTCTAGATAAATGTAGTTATATTAAGTAGGTAGCATAACAAAGATACAAAAGATGAATAAGCCTCTTAGTAATAAAAGACAGGCATTTCAGCTTCTGAGAGATCACCTGTTTTCTTCCTCCTACTTAAAACTATTTGTAAGTTCTCCTCTCCTCTGTGTCTAGAAATATGAACTGAAATGTTTTATCAGAAGTCCCTACTATGTTGTAAAGCTTTAAAATTGATTGGTTTCTTACTTTGGTATTTTTGGGAAACGGGCTAGAAGAATAGCCCATCCTCCTATCCAGTACGGAGTCAGTGGTATCTCTGTCAGTCCTGATGCAAGTCGTTTTTACCTGCCAGTTATAAAGAGCTCATGGTCATCAATCCTTACTTTTAAAACAATGTCCTTTAGTATCTCACTTATAGCTCCCTTGCTGCACTGTGTTACTTCCCTAAAGAATGGAGAACAGACTATATTCCTTTTCTGTCTTCAGAAGCCTTCTATACATTTGAAGTCTAACAACTTGGGTCTTTTCAGACTTTTTCAGATTAAATCACCCCACTTACTGCAGTCCTTCTTCACAGGCCATGTTTCCAGCAAGCTCCACTTGCTGCTCTCCTCTGGACTCTCCAACTTATTCAAATATATCCAAAAGGTGATGTCTATAAATTATCAGCACATTCTTGAAGTGTCTGGTATTTGAAATCTCTGGACTTGATCAGTAGGTGCTGAAACGCTAGTACAGAATCCCTCAAAGATTTTACTTTTCTCCGATACAACATAGATATGAGTTAGCTCCCGTTGCTTACGTATTTTCTGGGTCAGAGCAATTTCTGTGAAATCTATCACCTTTTGAAGAACATGGCAGTAGGTGTTCCTGTTTATTTTTATTATTTAAAGTACTGTTATCCAAAATATTGAAACTTTTTTGTCTTACAACAAGGAGCGGTCCAGAACAAAAGAAGTTGGGATCTTTGCAGATGAGAAAATACTAAAGCTAAATCAACAGTCAACAAGTGAGTTCAACCATATAGTGGCTTTGATCAACAAAATCATGTTGTATATTGAGAGGCTCTCTTTTTTGAGTGTGTTATGATGACATTAGGCATATCCATTTCGGATCTGGTTTTCAGATAGGAAGTCGCTGTGACCCTCAGCAGCCATACCACAGCTTATCCAAACATTGAATAGTTGATGCGCTACTGAAGTTTTCTGTTAATAACTCATCGTACATATTGAATAGAAATGTTCACAAGATGTTTTCCTTAGACCTTCTGAAAAATGGCAATTGTATGTGACTTTAAACCATAGGCATTTTTTCAGATAGTACAATATTTCCCTAAAGAAGGAAATTCCAGCTCTGTCTCTGAAGTTTGCCCACGTGGGACTTGTTCCAAAATAGCTACTTCTGGTTAAATACAGGAGCGGGCCTTCTAAATCTGAGCTAATACTGTCTGTTTCCAAATAAGTTACCCTATTTTGAAAAGGGATTAAGTTCATTTGGTACAAACAGTCTCATTTTCAGTCAGGATGTCCAACATCATGTACAAATTAACTGCATAATAGAGATAAAAAAGAAGAGCGTTTTTTTCCTTTAATTTAAACCTTAGTTTGATAGAAATTGATTTTGCTGATAAACAAGTTGCCAACCCAACTGCATTTCTAGTGCAATATAAATGCCAGCAATGGAAAAGCATCAAAATCCATTAGACAAATGGGTTGTACAGAGCTGGAAAATGTACATTATCTGGGAACTAATTATTCACCCAACTTTTTAATATATTTGATTATTACAGGACTTTCTCAAAATATTAATGTATATTATTCCACCACCTTCAATAAATACACATTATATAAGTTATATAGCAATTAATTCTCTAAATATCTGCTCATTTAAGTAAAAATGCTATCAACTTTTGGGCTCCAGTCATTACAGTCTTTAAATTTTGTATTTTTGTGCAAAACAATAAAGAGCTCTCTGAGTCATATTGGAATGAGATCAGAAGGCACTGGTGTTTCAGCAGCAGACAACTGCAGTGAAACCTATGTTTTTAGACAAAGGCTTTACACTTAGTTTCTTTCTTGCTTAGATGAAGAGTCACTTGCTATCAAATGATAGCATCAGAGTGTAGCACCCCTTGGAGCACTTGCCTATTCACAGTATATTAGAACTGTCTGTAAAAACGTGGCTTGTATTACCAATGGATGTGCATATGATAAGGTTTACCTTTCAGATAAAATCTCTCTAGACGATTCTGTGTCACAGGTCAAAAGCATAAACGATGCTCCTTTTGAGCAGAATTTAAATCACACCTAAGTATCATTACATATTTGAATGGTCTCCTTTTCTCTGGCAACCCACTTAATTTCAGGGGCCAGGGGAGGGGGGGATGCAATGTTTCAGATGATTTTGTATTTGCTTATCTGCCACCAGGCACCTGAAGCTGATTCAAGACACAGATGGGAGTGGTGTGGCAACAGAAGACTTGGCAGACAGGCTGGTCACCTCTCTAGCTGTATGGAATCCTTCACTGCCAGTCACAAGGGTTAGACATCAGACTTTTCCCTCAGAGATTATGGAAAAGTGTTACCCAGCCCAGATACTGAGTAGGTCTGCAATTCTCTCTTTCCTATGACTTCTTCTCAGGAATCTGGATGTCCTCTTTTTTTCACCCATGTTTGCCAGGAAAGGCTGGGAAACAAGTAAACACATCAAATGACGGGAACTAGTGAAGCACAGGCTACCTTAGCACAGATCAGCACCTTCACTGTGGAAACCTACCTGTGAGGGTCTTGTGTACGGGCATCCCCAGTGGTGACGTATTTGCCCTTGTTCATAGTGGGGACTTTATGGGAGGAATACTTCATCCTTCCCACCACCATGATAAAACCAGCTTTCTCTGAATTCATTTGCAACCTGTTCTATCTGTTTCTTTTTCATCTCACCTAGCAAGGAACTGCTATCTGTAGCGGTGACATGAGAACAATACTTTATGTAAATAACTTCCAAGTGGAGGTAGTCATTAGTGCAGACAGTTCTGAAGGCAAGTGAAACAGCGTTTCGCGTCAAGCACCGTTAATGAGACTGTCTCTTAGGATTGTAGTCTGATTCAGAACATGCCTTGCCGACTTCCTTGGTTTTCACTTTTTTTCCAGGAATACAATCCCCCAAACTGTAGGACTTTCTTCTATCGCAGCAGAGATTATTAGGGAAACTTGTTAGCTGTAGTGCAGAGATGAGATAAAGAGAAATCAAGGGCAGGATTGAATGACAACACAGGAAGGAGGGAGGTGTTCAGTATCCATCATTAATCTATAGTCTGTATGTTGCCACCCTGTGAAAAGTCAAACTCAAGGTTAAAGCTACACCCACAGCCACATGTACATAGCTGCAAGCGTTCAAAATCCGGATAGCATTAGGTAAGTGCGAGCTTGCCCTTTGTGAGTGGCCTGTTCCTCTCCTCCTGCCCCGGCACACGCTCACCCAGACACACAAGCACAGCAGAGCACGCTGGAGTATAGTTCATCTGATCATGCACAGCCCCATAAAACATTCTTGCGCAGATGCCAGCTTCCAATGGCTGGACACAATGGACTGGTCTGAACTGAAGGCAAGAAAAGGCAGAGCTAAGTGTCTCATGTAAAGGCTTTTAGGAGAGGATGAAAGAACAGGGTCTCTATTGTTGGCAGAGACATTGCAGAGTGCTTGGGGGATGTGGATTATTTTGCTTTTGATTTTTTTCCTATAGCACATTCAGAAAGCTGAAACATTATTAGGGAAGCAAGTGAACATCTGTTTTCTCAGGGATGTTACCACACATGAAAAACCCCAGAGCCGGTAGTTGACCCGTAAAAGGTGCAGTTCAGTACCCAAAGTGGGAGAATTAGCTAGTACATGCTCCCTTGTTCATGCTTAAACCAGAGTACCAAATCAAAACCATAGGTTTGTGGGTTGGAAGGGATGCCTGGAGATTGGTTCAATGCTTGCCAAAGTTTAGCAGCTCTATCACCAAAGTGATAGAAGGTATTCTAACCTTTCAGAGAAGGTTAAAGTACTTTGGTGTGGGAAGTAGGAGTTTTAAGTGTAGCATCTGAGTTAAACAGACAGAATAACTACAAGGGGAAAGCACACCTATATGATGTGAAGAAGAACAAATGAAAAACACAACGGAGAAAGGAAGCTGGAAATGGAATGAGACATAGAAATAAATACAGAATGCTCACACTTTCTGAAGGGTACCATACCGACACTGTGTCTTTTCTTTAGGACCTGTTGCTCTCTGCCTCATACTGTGTGACCCTGTGCCCTTCGTTAATTGTGGAGTAATGAAATACACTGGGTAATTACATTCCTCCAGTTTAACAGGAAATTTGTTGGAATACGATGCACTAAATAAATACTTTTACTTCACCCTTGAGAAGAATAGCTGGGAGGCTGAAAGCCAATGCACAATCTGTTTTATGCTGAAGTCAGTTTTATGTGGGGTTCAGGTTTTTGCTTTTGCATAGGCACTGAGACATAAAATAATTATCTGTAATTTACTAAGGAGACTGGGAAAAGAAAGGGCTCTCAATCTATTAAGAGAGTGAGTTAACATGGCGTTGTGGAAAAGCATTATGCTGTGTGTATGACCAACGAGTGGACATGCAATGAATCAGAAACCTGAGCCTGGAGAGCCTGTATTTGTTTCCAAATATTACCTTAATTTTCCCAAGGAACAAGCATTCCTTTCTGGCCCATCACAGCGTAGAAAGCATAGCAAAGTTTAATTCTGTATCCTTACAACAAAAGTGTATGTTCTGTCTTACTCCAAAAGTACTCGTATACTACACTTTCAATGAGTTTAATCTCTGTGGAACTCACATTCCATTCTTTATTAGTTACTGGACAGTGAAAAAAAAAAAAAAACAAAAAACCCCAACACACAAAAACACATGAAAATTGAAAACAAGTGCTATGCTTTGTGATGTGGAAGGAAAAGGAGGAGCTAAGTGAATTTGTTACAGTTTTCCAAGTAGCAAAAACGACTAAAATTGCCTGGGCTGAGTGATCCCTAAAGAATAATGTGATGTGAATTTTTTTTAGAATAATCACTGGAAAATTATCTTTTGTATACCAGCAATTCCGTATATTCCATATAAAAGTGAACGTCCTGCCTCCGTAGTGGGAACTATTGGAGTTTCCAATATTGAAGGAGAGTGTCTGTATAGAAAGCCACTTTAGGATAGCCACCATGAAAGAGCTTGAACCAAAGTTTATATTTTGATCAACTTTACTATGTTACACAAGATTCAGAGCAGTATTTCTAAGTCTAAGTTTATTTACAACATCTTGTTTTGCAGAAGGGAGCAAATGGCTGCAATATGACACAAGTCTTGAACCAAAAGGAGCAACTCATACAGCCAGTGAGTTTCCCAGCCACGTGTCATCGGGCTCAACAAAAGATCAAGTAAGGTCTTTTGGATATTAAAACAACAACTAATTTGAAAGGAAATGCCAGAGTACTGAGATGTTAGACACTAACACTCAGATGACGATTTTCACAAGCCTCCATTTAGTTTGGTATTCCATCATGACTGCACAACAAGCCCAGAATAAAATAGGCCACAGATAAAAAGGGCTACTGTTCAAGCATCTAATCATCAGCTTTTTCCAAATCTAATCTAGGAGACAGTGTAGGGGTGATGGTATCAGCACCAGCTGTGGGTTTCTGAGAGGGCAAAGTGGCAGATGGAGTTAAAACATGATGCTAGGAAGAAGGAAACAAGCCAAAGCTTTTGCAGCAAGAAGCTTACTCAGGTGACATATCTGAGTATTTCTGAGCAAGAAAAATACCTGTTTGCTGTAGTTGTTTTTTTTATTTCTCTGGTTAGGCAAGCAAGACACTCTGTTTATATTTTGAATAAATATTTTACTAAAAACATAGCTGTTTCATGTAATAAACTTTTCATCCTAATTGAAAAAAAAAAGTAGCAGGGCCCTATTTTGGGCTTTAATAATGTAAACATATTTAAAAAAAAAAACATTAACTTGTTATTAGCATCAAAGTTTCAGCAAAATTTTTAGGTGCAATGTTATTTCACAAAAGATTTAATTAACCTATTTTATTTTGTGCTGAAGTGAACTGGAAGCACATTTATAAATACAATTTATCCATAGATACAGACATAGGAAATTACAATATCTGGGTTAAAAGGTGATTAAACTTGCCACATCCTAACTGCCAAACTTGATCATAAGACCCATCTTTTAGATATTTAAAACCTCATTTAGTTACTGAGCATCAAACATACCCACTGAAGACCATAGCTAGCCGCTTTCTCCATAACTTCTGGAAAGCACACCCTGACACAAAGCAGAGGTTTTGAGACTCTGAGCTGTGTACCTTAGTTCCTTCTATTCACATTTCATTGTGTTTGTAAGCATGTAAGTCACCTGTCACTTAAAGTTTGAAACTTTTCAGGCAAGAAGAATTTTTTGATTGAAATAAAAAATATGTACAGATACCTATTTCTAGAAGCCACAACAAGCACTGAAGTAGGGCAAACTCTGAAATGCCAGTACGTTTATAGGTGAGATAGGTTGTAGACCAGCGAATGTACAAATTGGCAATCTACTTAATGAGGTAACACCCAAGTATCAAGAGAAAATCAAGGTCTTTCTATAATCCTGCCCTATCTCCTGCCTTCACTAAGCTTACAGGATCAAAAGTACATTTCAGGGCAGCTTAACAGTTAGCAGACATCAAACAGAAAGAGAGAAATAACCATTCAGCTGATGTTCAGGCTTTCATTGATCTCAGTGAAAGCTGAGAGAAAAGGAAACCTTTCTGTTGCAATCAGGTTACAGAAGCAGATACAGGAGAGCAGGCACAGCTCTTGGCTGGTGGGGACACCAGGGAGCATCACAGTGTGCCCCAGGCTCCCAGCATCGCTCCTTCCGCAAGCAAGACTGAAAAGTCTTCACAAGCAATACTGAGAGTCTCAGAAGGTTTCTGGCAGGCTTTCAGTGGCCATCCTCTGCCCCACCCTTGATGGTGGTGTGCCCAGCCTCCACCCTATCTCCTAGTGTCCCTAACTGCATGGTCCTCCACATTTCCACTTCTCTCCTTGCCCTCCTCTCCTTTGCTCATCTCCACCAAGCTGTTAAACATTCAATACCTCCATTATGTCCTTCTACTTAACTCTTTCTAGCTCCCAGTAAGCTTGTCCTCTTCACAGTGGAGAAGCAGCCGGGTCAGTAAGGGGAAGGGTGCTAGAAGGACCCAAAGGCAGCAGCACAAGGGCCCTTCCCAGGCAGGGCTGGGTTCAAGGAACTGGGAATGAGGAGGAGGGCTGGGTGAGGCAGGAGCCAACCTTCATCCACTCTGGCAGGCTGCTAGGTCTACTCAGCTTCTTGCAGACATGCAGCTTCAGCCTAGGGGGATGCAGGTATAAGGTCCGAGTGTTGGTTTTTACAGGATTTCACATAGACTGCAAGAGGTGTGTGACATCAACAGGTCAAGCAGAGAAAAAAACATAGAGAAAAAGAGCGATGACAGGCTAGGTGGAAGAGGAATACCCGGGTCCATTAACTGAGACCATGACACACAGCCTTCTCTTCAAAATCAAAACCAAATATTTTTGCAGCGGGATTGAAATTAGATTAAGATGTGGCATTAATGCAAATAATGACAATTATTTCTTCGAGGTCATTCTTTTATGGAATTATTCAGTGATTTATAAACTTTGTATATAAATATTAAATCTCTATCCTCCCAGTGGAGAAATACGACAAAATAATTTTTTTTTTTTAAAAAATGATGAAGGCAAATTAAAAAACAGAGTCATATTCATTCTTCAAAAATCTTAGTGTCAAAGACTGGTTTCACATTTTTTATTATACTGACTGACAACTTTTTCTTATATCTAAGACTGATAGTATTACTGTCATCTTTATTTCGTCCCGACTGTCCTTTCCTTGGAAACTTACTCTTTTTCTCTTGGCAAACTGTAGTTCTTAGACCTGAGGGACCAAATGCTTCTAATTATGGCAAAAGATTCTCTGTCTATTTTCATCCTCTTATTTTTTGGTTCCCTCTTGAAAAAACGTATCAGATCTGCTTCCTTCCATATGGAACATTTCTGTAATACTGTGAGGAACAGCTAAGAGTAGCCACTTCAGATATCTTTAGCTTCTTAACTCTTTTTTTCTCTTGCTCAACTCAAGGATTAGGTATGTCAACACAATAAAAGTATTTTTATATATAAAATGGTAATTTTGCCAATTTTCATAGCCGGATCCTTTTTAAATTAACAAAATTGTTCTATGAATCCATAATGTGTTAAACCGACAGCTACAGATAGGATGTATAAATATCTTACTTAGTAGGAAAGGAAGCCTGCAAATGACTAAGGAATTACTACTACACTGTTTCCACCCTCCCATTCCCATCCCCCTCAGAAAAACCTTGAAGAACTTCTCTTGAGTGAATGAAGCTGTATAAACTTAGACTTGAGTGCAGGAAGACTAAAAATAACTAGATTTTTTTTAGAACTTTTTTACTTTCTTTATTCAAGCGTTACTTGCTAACAAGCTAGATCAGATCATTTTCATCAGGAGGAGTGTAAGGATTGTGTTGAAGCTCTTAATTTTCACAGGGTCTTATTTGATTAGAAAAAAAAATCTCCACTTCATACTAATCAAAAATGACACTCTCTTTCACTAAATGAAACTTCTTAGCGTTGAAACACACAGAAGTACCAATTAATATGAACCCACCCTATAAGTTAGCAGCGTTTCACTAATTGCTTGAGTAACTCTGCATTAGAAATGTTAAATTATATAGGCTATTATTTTAAGGATGCCAGATGGAAATAATTCCCTCATAATCTTAGGAAAACTCAGAACTCCCATCAGCTATTCACATACACATTGACTTAAATCTAAGAAATAGACATCCATTGAAGTTTTATAAGATTAAATTTCACATCAGTGGTGCTGAAAATGAGAGAGAAAGAGAGAGAGAACAGGCTGGCCCAAATTCATTTCATTAATGCCTGCGGAAGAGAGTATTAAATGCAATTATTCACCTTAGCCTAAGGGATATGTTTCACTGAAAAAAAAAAATATCTCTCTCTTGCCTTTATTTAGTACAGTCAGAACTAACTTTTCCTCCTCTTCCTATCTGTCTGTCTGTCTGTGTCTCCTTTGTCTGAGACCAAGAGATTGATAAAATTTGTAGAAAAACGTGGCCCTTTTTGGAGAACTTTCTGCTTTGCCTCAATTAATCCAGCCACACTTAATACAGGGTTTCTGGTTAGTAGAGTTTAACTGGTCATAAAAATTAACCATCCTCAGTTCAGACTTCAAATATCTATGTTTGTGTTTGAGGCGCAGAGGTTGTTCTCCATTGCAACAAATGGCTTCTGAAACCTGTGACTTTGTCATTTTGAGCTGTGCTATAGTGTAGCCCCAACCCACATCAACCAAAAGTCTGAAGCTGCCCATGAAACAGCACAAAACTTTTTTAAGGAGTAGTTTTCACTGAGAGCATGTGTTACTTTACTAGATTGTAACTCTGTCCACGACATTGTCCCCTGGGAGCATTCCCTGAAGCTCAGGCCAAGTTGTGCAGCATGGGTCACGTTCTCACTGCGGATGGCGATGCTCTTTGAAGCACACAAGCTCTGTGCACACTGAATAACACTTGGCCCAAAACCCTCCTCTGAATGTCCTCTGAATCTCATGTGGTACCCATCTGAACCATCAAAAATTTATCATTTTTTTTTAAAATGTTGCTGTTGAAAGTACCTAAAATAGCACAGAGAATGCGGCAGAGCCCAACAGGGTGGTAGGATGTTGATGATAGACATTACATACATTGAGGTTTGCAGTAAAGGTGAGGAGAGTTAGCTGAGGATTCCGAACCTGCTGAGGCAGTGCAGAGCAGGGAGACTCAGGTCTTGTCCAGACTGACTCTAAGAAATCATTACTGGAGCAAAGCACATCCTGAGCAACGTGATAGAGGAAGAACTGACTAGTTTGTTCCAAACAAGAACTTAGGAGAGAACTAACATATTTCTTATGTGCTAAAGAAGATAGAACCTGAGGAGAAACCAGAGAATGAAGTTATTCATGGCTTGTCTTCCCTGATGGCTGTCTGCTTGTTCAGAGCTGGAGGTAACATGTCCAAATTCCGAAGAGGATTTGTGAACCTGTCTCTCACTTTGCCAAAACACTGGCATTGTGTAACACAGTTTGCATCATCTGTCACAATTCCTGCTTACGTTTCCACTTTTAACATTATATTTATATATAAAAAGCAAACTTTGAAGAAAGGCTTCTGTTGTCTACTGTTTTCCTTTGCTTGAGGGAACTTTTCATAAAGAGTAGTCTTCTGGTATCACCCAAAGAGACTATGAAAAACAGTTTTCCCTTTAAATAGGAAAACTGTTTTTAGTGAATAACTATTGGGCAGATTTGGATAATGAAAAAGGTGTTTTTTTCAACTCCATTTAGTCTTATTTAGCTATGATTTTTAACTCCCTAGTAAGAAAGTAAAAGCTATTCAAGGGGATTTGGGCAAAAAGTGGATGAAAAAAGATGCCATCATCTGTACCACAGCCCAGCTTGGTACCTTCAGAAGACTTCTGTGGGTGAGCCAAAGGCTCCAAGCCAACTGGCTTTCAGGAGAGCACTGGCAGTGTTCATGGCTTGGGTCCATAAACCATATTCCTGGACTAGATTTCTTATCTCAATTCTTGCATAAAGCAGAGGTGATGCTGCACCCAGGCCCCTAAAATCCTCCAAATATCCTTTGATCTCAGCTTAGTCCTTCTTATAAATGCTTAGATTGTCAGCGTTTGAGGCTGGACAGGATCTTTCCTATTTGCACGAGCCCTTAGACTATGTGGTAAAAGGCACACAGCGCTGGCTCCTACTCAGTCTCCAGAGCTCTTGGCCAGGTAAAACATGTCCCTCTGACCCACGCCCCACCTCTGTCGAGGTCTGTGCCTGCTCCACAGGAATGAACTGGCATTTGTGCCTGGGGGATCAGCCTTGCCTCTCTTTGAGCCATGTTTTCTGTCACTGTTTTCCCCAGCGTCGACTGTGGTTTCGATGCCTTTTTAATAAGTTGGCACTTCTCCTAGTCCAGGCAATCCTTCTCAAGAATCAAATTTAAGTCTTTCTAGGTTTCATAGCTGCATGGGCTCTGGTGGTGGTGTTTTAATGTATTTATTTTAAAAAGTGAATAAAGGAAAACATATGAAGAATGTGGTCTGTAAAAAAAAATGCAATATTTTCTCTTTGTCTTTCTTCTTCTCCATGATTTTCTAGTGAATGAGACAATCTACATTTTGAAAGATGTGTGTATGTATCCTGAAATAATCTAAAAGTTTTAGAAAATAAATTTCTTCTTAATAGCCCTAATAATCACAACCAGAAATTAGGGAAAGACATGAGGTGGAGGATCTCTTTCAAAGTTCCTTTTTCTCCCATCCAAATCTATTTAGCATACAATCTCTCCATGTGCTTTAGCAGGTACTAGTAAGCTGATTCAAAACCCTGATGTGAAAAGTTTTACTGCAGTGCAAAATGTCATTAGCTTTGAATGATGTGTTATTAAGCAGGCATCTTGAAATAGAACTGCTTTTTTGAAAGAAGGCTGATACTAAAAGAAGTACTAGAAGACCACTCAAAAAGATTTTTAAAGCGGCTAAGGTCGTTGGCCTCTTCACAATGAATTGAGACACTGTCGTATCATTTCTCTTTGGAGAAAACAATCTCATTTTTGGCCATGCTGCAACTGCCTGCAATAAGATTCGGATGATTTTTATTCATGTACATAACTCTTAATACGTAGAGATTAAATAACAGAATTACAATGATACATGTGTCTTTAAAAGAAAGGAAGAGACTTGTTTGCTTTTTTTGGTCTGCTGGACAATACAATGGTGGGAGCCAGTTTCTTACAACTTTTCCCACAGGCCTGCCCTTGGGAATAGCTCTCTATAAAATCCCTTTCTTATGGCCCTACAGAAATAGAACATAGTGCCTTTTTTAACTTGAAAATTATTACACCAGGCACCCTACTGCAAATGAGCTAGAACAAAGCTGTGTCCTGCAGCGTGATATGCATCCATACGCTTTCATAATGGAATATTTAGGGAAAGTGGCACAGCCGCAAAGTGTATAAACAAAGAATAAGTAGATGTGGCATTCTCAGCATTTTTTTAGTGTCCTAAATGGAAGTGAATTTTAAAATGTAAGCAGCCGCTTTGACTTGGCTTTTCTGATAAGGTCTGTCACAATCGCCCTAGCTGAGACATGGAATACCTATTCTCCACCTGTAATGTTTAATATAATGGAAAAAGTAAGAAAATATTTATATAGCATCACAAAACATCCATCAACACACTGGCATGAAGTGTATACAGTCCCCAGAGCAGTCTGCAAGGAACACAAAACCTAGCCAAACCCCGGAGATGCATTAGCATAGATTCCTTGGGATTCTGTAGATCGTCTCCTGAAGCTGCAGAAATGCTAGTGGCTTTAGATAATACAAAAGCTTGCCAGAATTTAGCAGGGGGACGCAAGAGAAAAACATTTTTTCACACAGGAAGGTTGGATGATATATTCAAAGTGACTTTTATCGGGGTAAGGTTTATACAGCCTCCTAAGACATTCTGAGTAATCCCCACAGATCACATATTTTCTCAGCATTTAACTAAGAGACATAATCTAATTGAAGCTCTTTCTCTCCAATGTCATTCTGTTTGCACTTGCGTATGCAAGCTGCTTTCTGCCTGGAGTTCTGCAGAATCTGCTAGGACCTTGTAAGGAAGAAAAAGAATAAAAAATAGAAGAACAGCAGTTGGAAAAGTAGATGCAAGTTTTGCATAGGTTGCCACTTCTCATTTCTATGCAACATTTTTATGCATAAGCTGATAAGCCCAGGGTTGCAGCCAAGTATTCAGGCACACTGTGATGGATGTGGAGATCAATTGTTTGTGAAGGCAGAAAGGTTTCTAACCCAAGCTGATACTTTTAAGTTAAACAACTTATGTCACCTTTTTTTGCACAACCAAAATGTTTACAAATATTACATGCTTATATGTTTTGGTCATTTCTTTTTCACAGAGACATAGTCTAAACAAGGCTAATGTTGTTTGCTACGAAAATCCAGGGCTGTAATTCACATACTTTATTGACACATCTTTCAAAAATTCACTGACAATGTTACAGAAAGTGTCTCCCATAGCCTGCAAGGACAATTGAGCTATAACTTTTAAAAGTTCCATATAGATAACCAGAAATGATGAATGAGGCACAAATTTCTCTGTAGAAACTTACTTTATTAATGTAACTTGTCACCATGTGTAGTTTATTCTGGTGTTACACTATTGCTCAAAGAAACACATTTGAAATCCACAACCATCCAAAGTGATCCATTAATGTCACGTCCGTTGAAACTTCCTTTCAATCAAAAGTCAGAAAAAAGCTGTAGCATTGGTACAATGTATCTGTCAGTATAATGTGTGGTTGTCCAGTTACATGTTTCTAGAAAATATCAGGGTCAATGTGCAGAGATACCATTCATTGACTTAGGGAGTAGGAAATGCTTTTGCCCTACAGTGAATGACTTAGCTACTTGCTCAGCTCACCTTGAAAATAATCCTTCATTTGCTGTATGGAAAAATAAGGTTAGCCTTGGATCATACCCAAGAGACATTAACTTTTCCAGGTTAGATAAAGCAGACACTTTCCTGGTGGCAGGAAAGTTGAAACTTTGCCCAAAATCCTGAGTCTTGCAGAGGCAACTTTCATTCTGTTAAACCTCAGCAAGAGAATTATGATATTTGTGAAGCAGGAACAGCAAATCCAGGATCTACTTCCATGAATGCAGTTGCACAAAGTTGGGTTGCTTACAAAACAGACTTCAGACAGGCTGCGAAGGCTGTGCAGCATCTGTCAGCTTCCTAGATGTCCTCTGCAGGGTGGAATGGACTTTGAAAGCTAAACTGCTAGGTAGATATAAGTTACTTCTTTGTGTTTCTGAATGTTTGCAGTGTCATATATTTATATTTGGTAAATAAACACTTCTGTTTGTTCTTATGAGGCTGGTTTGAGATAACAGCTAATTTAAGTGTGTTGCCTGACCTCACAGCATTCCGTGCTTACTGACACAAAGAGCCTAAAAGCAGGTCCTGGTCCAGGCTGACAACGTTCAGTTCCCCAGTGCATTTCATTCAAGGATCTAAGACTAGTAAGAGCATCCTTCCATTTAAGCTGAACAAGCTGATTTTAAAGACACTAATGCAGGTACTTGAGAAAAAAAAAAAAAAAAAGAGTCTTCTGGTGAGTTGCTAATATAATTTGTCTTCTACCAAAAGAGAATTTCTGTTATGAATTACACCTCAGATTTATTGTGATGAACAAAAATATTATTGAGTGCAGTTTTAGTCTATCAATGCAAGTTAGTCTGCCAATGCAATATAATAAAAGTGCCATCAATGGTACTTGCATTATATTTAATTTCTATTTCCCTTTATAGCTTGCATATTTTACTATCCCATATTTTTATCACTATAAATAGAATTTAAAAAAAAAAAAACATACATGTTACTTCCATCATACACAGCTGAAGAAAGCCCCAGTTGGTATTACTGGAATTGTCATAATCAGAAACAACCTATTACTTCTCATTTTGTAGATATATGGTCAAGATAATACAGTAAGTTTAGGAAGTTGCTTCCTGAATTTATATGCTTTATTGCAAAACCACTCTGGGAATGTTCTTCAGTGACAAAAGTCCTATGAAAAGGACTCTAGTTATCATCCCTGCTCTCCAACAAACATAGTCTACTTTGAGATAAAAACAGTGCTTTAGAAATTTGTTTAAAGGGCTTGTAAGAATAAGATACACGTGACACCTGCATGTGTGTTTTTTTAAAAAAACAAGACAATTTTGGTTTTGACCAAACACGAAAGACAAGCAAAGACTGGCACCGAACACCTCAAGTTATGCCAGCGGAGGTTTAGATTGGATATTCGGAAAATTTTCTTCACAGAAAGGGTTGTTAGGCTGCCCAGGAAGTGGTAGAATCGCCATCCCTGGAGATGTTTAAAAGACGGGTAGACATGGTGCTTAGGGACGTGGTTTAGTGGTGGTTTTGGCAGTGTTAGGTTGATGGCTGGACTTGGTGACCTTAAAGGTCCTTTCCAATCTAGATGATTCTATGATTCTATCTGTCCAGCAATGAAATAATCACATACTAAAGACCTGAAGAAGTTTGTCCCAAACATAACTTTTTTAAAAGAATTACAAAGTATCATGACTGAAAAAACAGATCCTAGAGACAGATAAGTAGATAGCTGTAAAGGAAATATCCACCCTGCTTCACATTAAAGTGCTTCCAATGCTAACATAAGACAGTGTTTGTAATCATGAAATAGCATAGATTTCATGTGACATATTTAGTTACTTTCTCAGGTGAGCAACCAAAAGTACACCTGAAAAAAAGACATTTGAAGTGGGGGTTTGTACTTTACCCAATGTGCAGAATTATGTGTGTCCCTCCCCCAGCATGCCTACACCTCAGCTGCTCTGTTTGACCACCACCATGTGCTGCTGCTCCCTCCCTGCAATCCAGCAGACCTGCAAGCTCCCTCCAGCCTGCTATGACCTTGCTAACCCCATGTTCTTCTTGGGGCTTCTATGAGTATGTTAGCATCCAGGACTCATCCCAGACCCTCTCACATGCATGTGCACCATGCACACCCCATAATCCTCCACACCCTTCCCACACAACTCTGCTTCCTTGTTCTGACACAGTTTTTCCTTTCCCTTCTCTGCCTCGTTTGCCTACAGAGGCTTTCCCTCTGTTGCCATCACAATTTTTTAAGGCTGCTCAGCCCACGCAGGTCTTCCCTGTTCTCTTTTATCAAAAAACATCTCTTGTTTATAAGTAAGTGACTAAAATATAGCATCCCACCTACTTTCTTCTGAATTTTTTACTATTTGGTTGTCATGGTACCGAAGGCTTGTGGGGGCTGGCTAGCCTTCTGTCCCTTGGTGTTTGCTGCCCAGACTCACTTATCTCTCCACTGTCCTTGTTCTCCTAAGTACATGACTTGAGGGTCATATGAAATGCTCCCCAGCTGGAGCAGAGCTCCTCCTTGACCAGATCAAGGCACAGGTCAGTGGCTCTTGCACTGCACCAAGAGTGAGGAGGAGAGGTGGAAGCTAGGGAGCTAAAAGCTCTCTGAAGTCAAGCGAACAGAGACGATGTTTTAAAGTGCAGAAATATTTTCTTACTGTCAAATATGCAAATATTTTTCTTTTGGCAAGTACAAATGGTGTTGGCCCTGAAAACCAGTCCATACTTAACAGAACTTCAAGGACTGACTGCCCTCTTGGAACACTATCAGAAAACTACAGAGTATATTTACATGTAGGCCAGGCCTTCTTACTGGCCAGGACACATTAGTCAAAGTGCAATGAGAACACATCAAGAAAAGCCACCCTTTCCTACTGAGGCCATCTGGACTGTCTCAAAGCCTTTGAGATTTATGTGCCCAGAGGCCCTCTTCAGGCTACAACCTGAGGAGATTGCTCAGAGGAAGTCATGGCACACATATAGAGGCAACGCTCCTGCTTGGCCTTTCAAGGGAGCTAAGGAATAAATTCTCACCTACAACAGTAACCTGTGGCCAAAGAGCAGTTAATAAAAATAAGGGTTGCTTCTCCTCTGTCTTCATAATAATGAATCATAATTACGAGTTTTAATAAGTGGGAATTGGTGTGTCTATGAAAGCCATCAAGAAAAATTGTCCATTGGGAGAGGACAGAAAAACCTGATGGACCTTTTCTGTCCTGTAGACCTATCCTGCCAGGCACTGTTCCCAAACACTCCCTTGTCTCTTCCTGCCTGTTACAAGATCCATTTCTTTAGGTCAAGAAGCCTCTGCCAGCATCACTGCCATTCTGACTGCAAGCCAAGGCCTACACGGGCATGGGTGTTTATGGAGTTGCCCATTTAATGGATCTGTGAGAATGCCTCCTGTGTGTAGGATTAAGAAGAACTGCCCTTGTCTGACTGGACTGCAAAATATCTGGAACCTGTGGAGTCCTGGAGCCCTCTAAATTCCAGCCCTAGTGCCCTTTGATAATGTGAGAGAAGGTTACTGTTCTTTCACCAACTCCTGTGGCATCATTTTGTCATGCCCTGATCATAAGAAATGCTGCTGGGATGATGCCAAGTTATATGCCTTTGGAAAGAGGCATCTTGCTGTTATCAAACGATGGTCCTACTCAGGCTAGTGGACGTTCCAGTTGGTTTGGTGCCACAAAAATATGAGGCCTACGCATATTGTCCATATCCACATCAGAGTCAGAACCTTAAGTGTTCTCTTGCCTCATCCTTTCTTCTTTGCAATGGGACGGACTTTCTTTTATCTTCCTAAACTTCTGAGGAGCATAAATGCATTGCCATAGACCTCCCTTCTATAAAACTTTTACCCTCAGGACTCCTGCTATAGGTCTACTTGACCTTGTCCAGTTTGAGACAGAAGAGTTTCTTCTCTGTTCTTCCTCTGTCTCTGCTCTCTCTCACCTTCAAGCAGTTGTTCCCATCTTTGATCTTGCTGGAAAAGTGCTTTTATCTTCATCCACCGCTGATCTCCTACCCTCATATAACACAGCTCACCATCTGATCAAAGATGTAATAGCCGTAAAGACCCTTTCAGCCTTTTATATCCTTCCTTTTCCATGGAAAGGAACATATGTGCCTCCTTGAAGATTCAGAACACGCAACATGCTCATCTGAGACGAGTGCTATTAGATTTAAGTGGGGTCATTCAAACTGTGTATCCGGCATCCAAACTGTTTCTAAAAATATTGTGGAGGACACAGTAGCTAAGTGGTCCTAATGTTTTATCCTTAGCGATATTTTAGCCCTTCAACATATTACGAAAGGCGTTCCAAGAGCTAGGAAGTGGGAATGGTCACGGAGTCATCCTTTGGGATGAGCATGCTGCCATTGTATAAAACAGTGTAGCACAAGCCACTCGTGTCTGGCTGATTTTATAAAACATAGTATATAAACATGATGTTACTGTCAAGGGTTCAGAAGTCTGCAGCCTTCCCATTTGTGGTACTTATTAATTTGACAACATTCATGCTGTGGCACCATTCTCAGTCTGATAACATGCATCTCTCTCTCTCTCGCATTCGCAGCTACTCTGTCATTTCCATGAGCCAGACAGTTTGATCCGCAGGACTGTGATACACTGGAGAAATCAAGGCCTTGCACTTCAGCTGAGGAGCGTATCACATATAGTGAATTTCTGAGCTTACAACAGCCCTACTGGAAGAGAACTGAGCAAAGCTCATTGCCAGAGCCTTCCTTCATTATATAAACTGATCCAGCACACACTCCTGATCACAGAGTGGAGAAGTGGCAGTTCCCTATTTATGTTGCAACAGCAGCAGGTACTGCAATATACGCTGTAGCTAATGGCAGACTTCTTGAATAATACATTAAAAAAAGCTGCATATAGATTCTGTATGCAATCCAGTGCCTCACGTCTCACTACTGAAGTCAAAGGAGGTAAATAAGCTGACTGTGTTGTTTTAATTTGAAGATTAAAGAAATTATTTATAGATAAGGTCAATCCCTATACTTTCAATAGGGTACGACATTGTGAAGAGAAGTTGAAAGACCTACATGTCTTTCAGTGGATCAGTATGTCTAAACAGGAGCAGTGTTTATACTGAAGGGCTGTGTCTATGTTGTTATCAGATGCATAGAAGCCAGGATTTAAAAGATTGACTTAGTAATAAGCTTAGCTCCAAATGAATATGGCTAATCTTCTAAAACACTGTTGAAGTATGTTCGTTTCCAAAATGTGCTAGAGAAAAAATCATCTGCTTTGCTTCTGATAGAGCAGCTGAGCCATTGAAATATCACATAGCATTTTGTTCCCCAATAGACTGGGTATGCAAATAATCTTATGGGTAACTGACAGCTTGAGTGTGTCAGGTCATATCCAGAACAATATATAATATGACTATCAGATGTCCTGTTGAGAAAGACTAGTTATAATGGGAAGTAACAGTTATGTAGCTAATATTTACAGAAGCTATCCAAAATAATAAAATACTCACTTCCAGTATATGGTAAAATATCATCTAAATGTATTTCGAGACTTTCCAGTATTTGATTAGCTGGACTAGAAGATAAAAGATTTTCTTACATTTCCAGTGATGTTAGGTACCAACCAAAGAGTTGTCCATGGTAATTATGGAGAATATATCAGCCTACATGTGAAATTCATCGTAGTTAGACTGATCAGAAGAGTTAGAAAGAATTTCCAGGGACTTAAATTGAAACTGGAAGATAAAAATGTGGGAAATTTTGGGTCAGGGGTGTTTAACTGAGACTGATAATGTTGGTAATTAATTTTTTTAATGGGCTTCTTAGAGTAAAGAAGATAACAGTAGGATTTTTAATCCAATTAGAGTAAGTATCTTGTTAATAATCTTGTCTGATTACCCTGTAGTTAGTTAGAAACGTAAGAGTTAAAATTTTGACTAGAAATGTTGATAACACTATCTTCTCTCAGGGCATATAATTCACCTAGAAAGAGAACTCTTTGTGGAAACCCAGAAATATTCACCTAAACTCCCTGGCAAACATGTGCTGTCTTTTTAAACACAGACCTGTGACTAGATCTAACAATGAACTTATGGTTGGAGAGTGGAGGACAGATGTTTCTCCTGGAAACTGAGAGAAGTGACCTCCCTCAAGTGGAAGAGAGAAATAAACCTTGACTTCTCACTTCCTCTGCAAGTATTTTAATCACAGCAGAAACAAACTCTTTCCTACCATTGTATCTTGGGGTGGGGAGAGAGAATCTATAAACTCATTTTGAGAAGAATCCAAGATTAGCAAAGTGCATTAGTTGCACACACACACTAGGTTGGCCAATCACTATATTCCTTCTAAGCAGTTTTCGGAAACCCATTCCAGGAGGCCTCTGCTCAGTTGCCTTGGTAAAGACAATACAGTATGTTCACAACACAATTCTGTTAAATACGCCTAGGGAATCGTCACGTCAAAATGGGAGAAAGACCACCTATTTAGCTACTTTTATGGTTGAATTGTGGCTGAGCATTTCAGATGACGCAGAATGCAAAAGCCAGGATTAGGAAAATGAAGAACCGCCCACTGTAGGAGAAGATCAAGTGTGGGACCACCTGAGGAACCTGAAGGTGCAGAAGTCCATGGGACCCGATGAGATACATCCACGGGTCCTGAAGTAACTGGCAGATGAAGTCGCTAAGCCACTAGCCATCATATTTGAGAAGTCATGGCAGTCTGGCGAGGTTCCTGCCAACTGGAAAAGGGGAAACATAACCTCCATTTTCAAAAAGGGAAATAAGGAAGACCCGGGGAACTACAGGCCAGTCAGTCTCACCTCTGTGCCTGGCAAGATCATGGACCAGATCCTCCTGGAAACTCTGCTGAGGCACACAGAAAACAAGGAGGTGATTGGTGACAGCCAGCATGGCTTCACCAAGGGCAGATCATGCCTGACTAATTTGGTGGCCTTCTACGAAGGGGTCACAGCGGCGGTGGACAAGGGAAGATCGACTGATGTCATCTACTTGGACTTGTGCAAAGCATTTGACACTGTCCCACACAATATCCTGGTCTCTAAATTGAAGGGACATGGATTCGACAAATGGACCACTC
>VUYV01000041.1:5621896-5652360 GCA_008711295.1 Anarhynchus alexandrinus
AGAAGTGTGGCCAGCAGGGCGAGGGAGGGGATTCTGCCCCTCTACTCCACTCTCATGAGACCCCACCTTGAGTACTGCATCCAGCTCTGGAGTCCCCAGCATAAGAAGGACATGGACCTGCTGGAGCGTGTCCAGAGGAGAGCCACGAGGATGATCCAAGGGCTGGAACTCCTCTCCTATGAGGAGAGGCTGAAAGAGTTGGGGCTGTTCAGCCTGGAGAAGAGAAGGCTCCGGGGAGATCTTATTGCGGCCTTTCAGTACCTAAAGGGGGCCTACAGGAGAGCTGGGGAAGGACTTTTTACTAGGACATGTAGGGATAGGACGAGGGGGAATGGCTTTAAACTGGAAGAGGGCAGGTTTAGATTGAACATTAGGAAGAAGTTTTTCACTTTGAGGGTGGTAAGGCACTGGAACAGGTTGCCCAGAGAGGTTGTTGAGGCCCCATCCCTGGAAGTGTTCAAGGCCAGGCTGGACGTGGCCTTGGGCAACCTGGTCTAGTGGGAGGTGTCCCTGCCTATGGCAGGGGGGTTGGAACTCGATGATCTTCAAGGTCTTTTCCAACCTAAACCATTCTATGATTCTATGATTCTATGATAATTTGGCATTTGGGCACCCATGGCCTTTACTTGATCTACCTCACAATTTTGCTACTTCCTTAAATGTGGCAGTCCTGAAATGGTGTGTCAATACACTGGGTAATTTTAAAATATAATAGTAAAGGTACACATTTTACAACCTGGGGAATAAACTTGATGGGACAGGGATGAATGTCCCATCTGTTTGAGAAGAAGCAGGAGAGAGGAACACACCTTTAGCTGTGAGAGAAAAGCCAAACAGCCTTTATGTTTGGGGATTCCTTTGGCACACTCTCTTAACTGGACTCTAAATTAGATTAATACCAGACAAGCTAAGTGGTTATATTTCTGCCAAACCCGTCAGGGAATTCTCAGAATCCTAAGGTGCCTTGTTTTTAACAAATGAGTTTTGTAAATGTATTTACCAAGTGAAGGGCCTGATTCTTTGTTGTTATAAGTTGGCACAGTTCCACCGATTTCAAAAGCATATAGCTCATTTACACCAGATGAGAGTGTGGACCAATGAACAATGCCACAAATATTAGACCATCTTAAACAAAATAGGCTTGACTCTACAATAGGAAAGCTGTCATTCCCATAATTTCTTAGAATTGCCTGCACTCCGGGCTTCCATAATATTTTGAAAGACTTCAGAGTGCCTGAAGCCTTCCTGTTATTTTGAGTCCTGAGAAGGACAGTTCCCAAAAGCTCACAAAGATGACTACTGAAACCAAGACTGTTGAAATTGGGAGAACCTGTATTTAAGGCTTAGCCCAACACTGGAGGTTAGCGCAGAGGAGTGGAGGCTGTGTCAATGGTCCAATTGCTGTAACAGGTCGACCAGTCTCAAATCATAACATCCTACTTATGGCTGAGACTACCTAGATACTGTATTTGTAGAAGGGATGTGCTGCTGGGCTTCAGCCTTAAGCAACTGGATGAGATATGTCTACTGGGTTGTATTCTGTAGGAATGCAACTTTGTCTTCTCAAACACTGCTACCNATCCTACTTATGGCTGAGACTACCTAGATACTGTATTTGTAGAAGGGATGTGCTGCTGGGCTTCAGCCTTAAGCAACTGGATGAGATACGTCTACTGGGTTGTATTCTGTAGGAATGCAACTTTGTCTTCTCAAACACTGCTACCTAGACACGACAGGCTTCCAAATCAGTATTCTTCCTAAGTTAAGAGGAGGAGATAATAGCAGCGCATCAATGATAACCCCACTCATCCCCATAATGTGGCAAAGAATAGATGTTATGGTATGGTATGGTATGGTATATTACCAGGGATGCTATATTTCCATTAACATTTCTTTGATAATTTTTTTTTGCTTTTGCTGGCTCAATAGGTGAAAATATTAAACCAAGGAATCCATCCCTTCACTTCAGCAGCTGTGAGCCAACCCCAGAAGGAAAAGTATTGCCAGAGGGAGACGTTTACTTTCCAGCTTCCCACAACAGCGCACTAGCTTCTGGTCAGCTGGCCGTACCAAACTCCAGCAGAAAGGCTGCAAAACTGTGCATTGTTCCCACATGGGATCCTATGGCAGGCTGAGACTGCACTTGCAGTTTTGGCAATCTGTAAGCAATCTGATTATATTTTGGAAGGGCAGTATTGTTTGAAAGAAAGCCTGAATATTTCTGTAGAATACATTTTTCCCCTGATCTTTTTGGCCTAGAAAGCAAATATAAAGTAAATCCCATCCTCTTCCTATAAAAACTTGGATCATTTTGAATGTGTGATGGGTTCCAGAAGGCAGAAAGACCGTGGACAAATTTATGCATTACTGCACTGCACAGCAGTGTTTGGTGGCTGTACACAGAGGTTAGTTTCAGACAAGTCTTGCTACATTCTTTCTCTAGTTAATTAAATACATGTGCTACTCCAAGGGGCAATTCAGAACATCTTAGAGTTTCTGAATTGTCATCTGAAATAACCTCTTCCTATTAACTACTTTCTATTCCTCTTTCTAGGAACCTCCTATTTGCTGTAGGGAGAATCCACAAAAATATTATTAGTCCTGTTCCCTTTCTCCTTTGGAAAAAAAAACCCAAACACATTCACAGTGAATGTATATTCTTCCCTAGTCACATCTCTTAAGAAACAAAATTTCAGATTTACCTACCAATCCATACTTCACCTAGAACTGAAACCAGTGATACAAACTTTTGCATCATTTTTCTCTTGTTCATTCTCTTTCTTCTTTATTTATTTCCTTCCTTCCTTTCTTTCTTTCTTTACTTCTTTCTTTCTCTCTCTCTTTTTCTTCCTTTCTCACTTTACCTCTTTCTCTTTCTCTCTTTCTCTCTTTATTTTTCCCTTTCTTTCTTCTTCCTTTCCTTCCTTGTCTTGGACTGTCATGTAGCTTTGCCCAAACTTGTATAAACATCCTGTAGCTTATTATCCTACAGATAATTAGGGGCAGATTTGAAACTCTACCAAACATACTGACTTATTTCACTTAGTCGACCAAACAAGTATCACATCTTAGCAGACTTAATCTGTCATAATTAAAATTGATACCGGAATTTTCCTGTGAAATAACTTCTGTTGAAAGATGCTGATTGACTGAAGCCAAAATTTTTGTGAAGTTATTCAGTTCTGGGATGAGATAGCTGATTACAACTAATCCAACTAGAATGGATCAGGCCTGCAACAGCCTTATAGGGGCCATAGCAGCTCGGTGTATAGCTATGAAACTATATGGTCTCTAGCAGCTCCTACATTAATCATTTGTTCTATCTGCATTTTCTACAAATTAAAACTCGTAATTGGATCTGCTCCACTTTCATGACAGATTGCTTCATACACACAAAATAAAAAGTTTCATTAACTAGCGGCAAGGCCACTCCTTCAGTCTGTGGCAGACCCAGCTTCAAGTTCTACCTCTAAATTAGACAGAGATGGGAATTAAACTTGGCCATAACACAGTTTATATGAACGGTTTGGCTACTCAGTGGTTTCCCTTCTTGCGGAGGTGTGAGAAATTTCAGAAACATCAGTTTCAGCTATACAGAATACAACCAAATTCCCTTAAGCCACATTTAAACATGACACAGCCTGACTTTCACCAGGCAACTTAAAATTGTAGGCTCTGATGCTCCAAAACCTCTACTGCATTTTCTTTTATGCAAAACAAGGATCAGATGTGCTTCCAGTCCTTACTGGCCCTTTTCCCAAAGTAGGTGATGAGAGGCAGGCCTAGAAGGAAAGAGAGATTTGGGCATTATTTCATATTAATCCAATTTCTAAATTGTTATAAGTGAAAATTGTTGCCAACTGGCCCTCGAGTTAATAAGAAACTTTTGTATCTTTATATGTTTTTCCTTATACTTTCAGTTTATAAGAGAACCATTTTGGAGAAAAAAAAAAAAGAAGTTTCTTTACGGAGTAATGGTGTCTTTCTTATCAAAACTATGCAAAATATTATTGTTGCTAATGATATTTAGTATGATCAGCACATATCAGAATACAACAGTGTCAAAGCAAGTGTTATGCCCTTTTTTGGTATAACAATAATTTTTTTTTAAAGATTTTTCAAGTTTCTGAATTTTCTACCCTATAGATATCACAACAAAATAATTATATAACACGCCAGTTATGTTTCTTGTTTTCATTGTGTTTTTGCCTTACAAATGGTTTAAGTAAATGCCATTTGTCAAAAACCCTCATAAGCAAGGTGTTTCAAAGCAGTTGACCTTTGGTGTTCCTCTTGAAAATATATTACAGGTATACAGAGAAAGCTGTTGGTTTTCATGAGCTGGAGCAAAGGAAAACACACTTACAGCATAGCCCCAGGATAAAGCACTTTCCAGTTATTGCCCAATTCTCAAGGCACTAAAATACGGAGGACACTTAGTTTTTGCAAATAAGAAACCTGAAGTTCAGCCTCTGGGTGTGACCAGGAGTGATGTATCTCATCCTCTGCTAGACATCTGTCTCATGACTAAGCCTATTCAGAATTCAGAGTTTGTCTTCTCCCTTGTGCATCCTACAGGCAGTCTCACTGCACCCCAATAGATCCAATGAGAGAAAGTACACCCAGTAACTTCAGTATTGCTTGGGATGCAAGACATGAAAGGTCTGGTTCTTTCTCTCTTACATGTCAATCACTGTCTCCCAGAGAGATCACCAAACAAGCAACTCTCAAGTCTTTTGCAGCCAAGCATCACATGAGAAAACTGCTGTTGCTCTGTGCTCCAACCACTATCATCCCAGAGTGGTGATCTCTGCTTCTTTACTTTCCTGTACTTTGCCCAAGGCTGCTTCCTCACTGCTCTGTAGATTTAACGACTAAAATTTACATTTTCATCTTCTGCTCTTTCAGAACACCCGTTTCTGAGAAAACTCATTTAATTGGATTGTGTCTACCATCTTGGGTGAAAATCATGGTTACTATATGTTCAGGAATTAGGTTTCTCATTATCATCCATTTAAGCTGCTCCACTTTACATAGTAGAATTAAATATTAATGAAACAAGAGAACGGAAGAAAGAGTGAAATCCTGAGGGCATTCACCTGGGAAGGAAAAGAACTGGACTCCAAAGTCTGCTCCAGTTAACGTATTTTTTTTCTTAATTTTTCTCTGCTTCAATGAAAATTTCCCTGCAAAGCTGAACAGCTACATCAGATGTCTTTGAGAAAATCACAGCCAACAGAAGTTCCGAACAACGCTTAGAAACCATTCAGCCAAGATCTTCCACGTTACTTCTTATGTAGGACATGGACAGTTATTTCTGTTTCCCTACCCCTCTTCCCTTTTATGACTGTGAATACACGTGACACAAGACCAAAACCCACGTAACAGTAAAAGAGACAATACATAGCTCCAGGCACCAAGGGAACAGACAGTAGGTCAAAAGAATTTGTATCTCACCTTGGTTTCCAAGGTATCCTGATTGCAGGATATCCTGGTTTTCAACGATACTGTCAAATAAAATCCCCAAATATTTTTATTTTCTAGAAACAGAATTTAGGGATTGATCAAAAATATTAGTATGAAAAACAAGATGAAGAGCTAGAACAGAACAGAAAAAAGGGTATGAGATGTCATAAAGCTGTTTGTGTTAGTGATTTTAACTACTGTCAGTGAAACAGGTCATGAAGCTTTTGCATCCCAATTGGTGACTGTAGTGTCATGCCAAAGCCACTCATATTCTAACTTCTGCCGCAAAGTGAATTATTACAAAATTGTATCAGACATGGGAATGTAACTAAGGCATAAGACTCATCATCACAAAGAATAATTTGTTTTCTGATGGAAACAAAAGGGTAATTTTCTCTACTGGGAATCCAGTATGATGAATGCCTAATAGTATATTATTATTTAACAATCCCCATGTGTGCTTTTAAGTAGAAGAACGGTACATAGATTGCTTCATAAGCAGTGTTCTTTTATTGCTTCCCTGATGTTACAAGAAGCTGTTCTATAAAATTTATGCTAACTATCACTTTTTTAGTTCTTATTGCACCCTAGAGAAGTTTAATCATTAATACACAATGGAATTTTTAGAATGAAACTGAATCTTGTTTTTAGGGAAATGTGAGATCAAAAGGTATTCACTAGAGACATGTATGGTGTAATTAGCAATAAAACAATGATGCTTGTGCCATATTGGCTTAAGTAATGATACACTCCAGTAAAATTATTTACAAAAATATATTAATAACAAATTAATAGGCTGTGAAAGGCTTCAGTGTGATATTATAAAATAGAAAACTTGCTGGAATATGAGTCACTGTTCAACAGAAAACACTTTTTATTGCAAAGGGATTTATGAGAATGGCCAAACACATAAATGGAAGACAGCAGAACCGAGCCTGAATGTACGACCAATAATAATACATCCCTGATTCCCCCTGTTACGTTAAAAACCTTGTTTTCCACAATCCAGTCTTTTCCATATGTTCATTATTTTCGCCTTATAAAATTATTATATTCCTTTCATTGCTAGATATTTTTTTTTGTTCAGCTTTTGCTGCCTTACAGCAGATGAGATTTTGAATCAAATCAGAAATGGTTCCATTTTTTGGTTGACCAATTCCAGCTGACGTAACTGTTATCTGCTTATCAAGTTAATTTAATTAACTGCACCTAATTTATGTTAAAGGCAACTGGGATTATAACAGGCTAAAAGTTAGATATTTTAAAACCTATCTTGAAGCTTAAATTACTCTAAAATTGCCTGCTTCTTCAGCATTACTATTTGCTAGAGTGCTTAGCTGGAGCCCGGTGATTTCAGAAAGTCTCCTTTGAGACTGACTTCCCATTTATTCCATGTTGATCTAGAAACATCCTTTAAGTAGTCAAATCAGAGCTCCCAGATCAAGTATCAACCATCACAAATTTGTAATTGGACATTACAGTCTATTGTGTATATAAATCCTTCCAGATAGTAGGTGGTACTCTGCACTTAGAGAACTGCTTCCCCTTTCATCTTCAAATTAATGTTTGTGGAGTATTTCAAAATCAGCTCTCGGGTGCAGGGGGAGGGAGGAGGGAAGACCTGCAATATTATTGCACAAAATGGATTCAATTAGTGAGAAGCCCTGATATTTACACACATTTTTTCCAACCCAACTTTTTTTTGATGGAATGCGTGGGAAAAGAAAGCAATGTAGTTCTCTAATTATTCCTCACCTTCGTGTAAGTCTTCTTCCCCAGCCAAAGATAAAATCAGCTATGCCTGCTGATTACTATCAGCTTTTACTGCTTCCTTCTACATATTTTTCTCTGGATTAAATATACCATTTTTTTTCAAGAATTCACTGCAGATCATTTTCTTTAAACTCTGATTAATCACCAGATAACACAGGCCTACTTCATGCATTTCACAGAAAATACTTTGATTTTTTTATCAATGTGTGGCTTTTGTCCTTTTTGTAACAATATGAGAGATTTACCTTGTTTTCAGCATTTGATTCACTATAACTGTACATTCGGCTCTGAAGTGTTTGTGCATCTTCCCTCAAGCTACATTTGTACAGTCAAATATTTCTCTGTAAAGATAGATTTTTGCATTTATCTTACTGAATAGCAGCATGTTTTTGTCAGACCATTTCTTTGCGTTGTTAAGACGATCTTGAATTCTAAATTTGCTTCGAAAGCACATGCAGCCATTCATCCAAGTCACTAACAGAAGTGTTGAACACTCATGGGCGCAGGAGAGATTCCCATAGAAACCTACTTTATTTAGCTGGTAGTCTGACAGTGAAACATGAATGACTGTTCCTCTGGATATGTGTTTCCAATCAGTTGTGCAACTGCCTCATCCAGTCATCATTTCCCTACTTCCTCATGAGAGTGCCTTTTAAGTAGTGCTGGACAAGACAGACAATATGTGCAAATTTCCCCCGTTCCAAAAAAAGTTTGCTACCTAGTCAAAGTAGAGGAGTAATTTTTTTTAAAAAAAGTAGCATGTTCGGAGAAGTCCATCCTGATTGTTGCTTATCTCCTTGTTATGTTCTGTTTGCTTAGAAAATATTTGCATTTTTTTGTTTCAGCAAGTTTGTTTGTTTGTTTTGGAACTGAAATTAAATGGACTAGCCTAGAGACCACTAGTTCCTTGCTTTTGTTAGACACATTTGGATTACTCTGTTAGGCCTTCAAAGCATTTTCAATTCATCCAGCTATCCCATAACCCATTCTTCCCTTATTGAAGCAGTGTAAACACTTTCTTCTCTGCTGCACCTATACCACTTGGCTGACTACAGTTGACTTTTTAAGTGAAAAAGAGAAAACATGAAGCACATGGTCAAATCAAGATAATAGATCTCTGACCTGCCTCAAAAAGCTTCTTCTCTGAGTCAGTATTAACCCTTCTTTCTCTTGTTCATTTTGCACCTTGGACTTTCTGACTGTGTCCCTTTATGTCTGTGCAACCAGATTAGAATCGACTCTCTGTCTTCTCCCTTCTTGTTTTCAGGATGACCAAAACCTGATCCAACCACGATGGTCTTTCAGTCTGTGTGTGACAACTGATGCAGTCCTGTATGACATAAATGCAAATTGTGTGTTTTGTAACAAGATTGTGGCTGGGAAACAGAGAGGGAGGCTCCCTGACCTGGCTGCTGTACTTTTGGTGCCACCTTTTCTAGAAAGGAAGAGGAAAGAGGAGCTTATTCTTCCCCTGAGAGCAGCTGAGCATATCCAAGTGCAGAGAAGCCCTTGGACAGCAGCATGGGGCAAGCAGTCAAGGACAGAGAGTAGAATGAGAGCATGAAGCATTGAGATTAACAGGAGATTTGCTTCTGAAAGGAGCAAGGGACATTTCTGAAGCAACAAGTACAAGCAACAAGAAACAAAGTTAAGATTCAGAGGCAAAAGAAAGCAGGAGACCCAGAAGGAACTTTGTAGAGTTTGTGAAAACCCAGGAAGCTACTGAAAGTTGCTGGGATGGACAGCAAGGCTGAAGAAATGGATGCGTTCTTGCAAGGGCACAACGGGCAGGTACTGCTTTGTTTCAAACATTCAATTTCCGTCTCCTTTGCCCAGGAGATTTGAGGTTTTCCTTCATAAATAACTATCTTGTGGAGGTTTCATATTTTGCGTTACAGTAAAACTAGAATTAAGACACTAGTTATATTTTTTTTTTCTGTCCTTGTGTAAGGAAAAGGGCTAGACAATTCTACCTCAAAGTTTTGGCAAAATTAGGATTTTCTCACCATATATGTGGGGACCAAGTCCAAAAAAAAAAAAAAGAAGCATAAGGATTCATCATCTGAATTCTTGCAGACTCCTAGAGCTGATTAAAGCCACAAGACAGTAAGTTCTCCTAAACAAGTAGTAAAGAGGAAAGGAAAAGGAGGAATCATCAAAGACTTAAGACGTGTTTTGGTACTCTATTTGTGCTAAAAGGAAAATAGAAAACCTCCATGTACAACTTAGGAGTCAGACAGCCACAAAACAACATTGGAGTCGAAGTGCTGCTGAGTCAGTCCCTTACTTCCCACAGATGAACTACAATCGTAAGTGTCTCCAAACCAATGAACTGCCAAGTAAATAATCTCTCAACCTATGGAACAAAGAACCGTGGGGACACAATTGGCTATCAAAAAAGTTCCTCCATTTATTGTCTGTGACCCTGCATTGGGTAGTGTTTTTCTGGAACAAAGAGGGGAAGGCTAGATTAGGCATCATTATGAAACCCTTTGGCTTTTCTCCATTAATGATGGCATACATTAGAATAAATGCTACATGAAATTAGCCAAGTATAAAGGCCAACTTTAAAGAAAAGATCAATAAAATTTTTCTGGATTTCCCCCTACTCTCTCCACCAGATGAAATGTAAAAAAGCAGGAGCACTGCAGATGAGCCACCAGTATGATCATTGGCAAGAAAGAAATTCCCTGTTAGGTGGAATGCTCAGCCATATTTCTACGAGATAGTTTGGATGCTACATAAACAGCTTTGCCTGCATTTCATAAGTTCTGAGGAGCAATGTTTGGGGATGGGGTGGTGGGTGAGTTCTTGCCAGCTGATACACCTGTGCCAGGTTTAGACTGAGAAAAAGCTACATATTACATTAATCTTTTCTTTTGCCTGGAAAAACTGATTCAAATAACTATCAGATCTCTTTTAAAAAAAAAAAAAAAAAAAAAAAANCCAAAAAACAGCCAAAGTATAACAGTTACTTTTCCAACTATAAGCTTAAGATTAATCAGAGCTGTTCTAAGTGACTCACCCACACGCTAGTCTCAATTGTATCTGTTCCCTGTTGGAAATGTAGCTTCCTACAAACTTGTGAATCTTATTTTCAAGATTTTTTTTTTGTTTTCACTGGTGGTTTCAGGTCTGTTGACAGTCAGGAAAGTCTCTTTCTTTTGAGAGTTCCCCTTCCCCAGCCAATTCCATTCAGACATCAAAGCCCAAGGGTTCCACAGCATTCCCTGTGAGCTTTAGTAAGGAGTCTGCTGTTACACCTCCTGTCTCAGTCCCAATAGTTATCTCTTCTAGTCCTCACTTCTTTCTCAAATTGCCATTTTTCATACTGTACAGCATTTAGGTTACCTATGCTGGACTTCTAGGTTTATTAGGATTGAATTTCAGAAAGCAGGTAGAGCCCATGTAACAGAAGTGATTATTGTGCCAAGTCTTTCTGTGTGACAGGCAGTCTTTAACTAATTCTTGCTGCTAATCTCTGAAAGACACTGTTGCATGGTCTCCTTGTGATGGTTAAAGACTAATTCTTGAACTGCAGCTTGTGCTGTAAGAAAAAAAGCTATCATGAATTGGTTGCCTTTGATACAGCAAAACAGAAGCATCTCAACAAGTAACGCATACACTTAGTTCTTCAAAAAGGTTAATTTCCCAAAGGTAAGAGAATTTGCAGATTAAATTGTCTTGAAGGAAAATTAAACAACAAGTTGAGAATTCTTCAGAGGTAGTTTGGTAATAGACAAACCCAGAATTCATACGATATCACTAATAAAACAGGATGTACCAGAGCAGATTTGGGATTATAATAATTATATTCTGCCCTCTAATTCCTGACAGTGTCCGTACACTTTCATGGAAAATATGTCTTTATCATGCACTCCACCATAGCATAAATAAAGTGTATTTTACATCTGTATATATTCTTATTGAGGTGCTAAGACACTCTTTCTAGCTTTAGTCTGTACTTTTTAAAGAGTTGTTAAAACATCTCTTTTAGGGAAGATGCAGACATAAAAACAATCCAAATGCTGAAAAAAAAAGCATAATGGGAAGGGTAATAAAAAGCTCGGTCTGTCCATTTTTTCAAAAAAAGATGATTAAGAGATTACTGTGTACAAATACTTTTAGAGAGAGGAAAAGAAACAACTACTAAAGTGGTTTTTATTTTAATGAAGAAGACATAAAAAAAGCCAGTGTTTGAAAGCTCAAGTCAGAAATCCAGATGAAAAGAAAGGCACAAGTTTTCAGCAGTTTCAGTAAAACTTATCCAAGAGGTGTCTTCAAGTCAAAATTGCATGACTTTCTGAAAAATCAGTTTTACTGTATGCTGTTATGGCTTAGTCAAATACAAATTACTGCATCAAAAGAGGGATAACTAAGTAAAATGTAACTGCATATGACATTCAAGTTAGATTAAGTTTTCCTTTTCCTTTCCTTCTTTTCTTTTCCTTTCCTTCTTTTCCTTTCAAGTTTTACTTTTAGCTTTTAATTCAGTGATCTATAAAGGAGTTATTTGTTGAAAGCTACCTAGTTGAGTATCTTCTCTATAATTTGCACATCCTTACAGAAATGTATGAAAATAGATTATAATAGAAAGAAAGACCCATTGGAAAATCTCTACCCAAAGGTCGATCAACTTTGGAAGCAGCTGGGACTTCAGCTACCATTTACACATCAAGGTAAGTGATTCATATTGTCACATTTTAGCTACATAAATAAACCTAATTAAAGCATCAAAAAGTGTCTCTCACTTCTGAATGGTTTTGCATCTTTTCTGTGGTAACAGCCTAGACTTTCCTGTTCCACAGTATTCTACCAAGTGAGAAACTTAGAATGATATTAGCAGACTAAAGTTATTGGTAGAGCACATATGCTATTGCTCCTTTGAAGAAGTTTCTGTTTTAATGAATGTTATGAATAGGACCTTTTTTCTGTCCAGTAGAAACCTACTCTGATTATTTGGCAGTGGTATTACTGTAGGTTTGTGTCATTGATTGCAAGATTATTTCATTATTTTTTTCTTCACATGCACCAAACAGCAAAAATCACTAATCGTTTATTTTTATAGTTATTTTATACGATTCCAGCAGTAATGAGTTAGCAACTTGTTGGTATCATGCAGGTATTTGTAGTTGCTCAAACCATAAACTAACCTTTCAAGTACTGTTATCAGCATATTTTCCCCTGTATCTTATTTTTATATTTCAACTTTCTCACTGCTTCCTTTAAAGGAAAAGTTGAACCTCTCCTCATCACTGGCTTAGATGCAACTTCCTGTTGTGCTGCAAAATGTACCCTTAAATATTTATAAATATTTATAGGCATTAAAATACATGATATTCGGTTTTTCTTTTTTGTTATGAAGCATACACATGTACACACATATAGATAATATACACAAATAGGTATAGAATTCATTTTTCAACTCTCTATACTTAAACTCACCATACATCCAGAGAACATGCTGTTACATGGTTTGAATAAACATTGTGCATATCCAAAATATTTCTAGCACAGATTGAACAAATCCTTCCTGCAAAACAAGAAATCATAAGCAACTTTATATAAAAAGATGTCTATATCTACAGTTTGTAAGACCTATTAATATAGTCTTAATAGATATATTTTAACCACTTTTTCTAATATTCCTATAGGCACGCCAGGGTCAAAGGAAATCTTAGTAAACTTTTGCAATCTAAATACACCAAATTGCAATTGTTTTTATCTCCCAAACTAAAAATTATAGGGAAAGGGAGAAAATAAACAAAATGCTAGCTAGTATAAACACTTAAATGAAGGCTGCTATCAGAACAACAGTTCTCCTGTTTTAAACTTCCTCCCACACCAGTCATAATGCCAGAAGATGTTTTTCAAAGAATTTTAAACACTGTTGAAAATAGCTCAAAGATTAAGATGGTTTTTGCATATAGAATCAGAGAAACACAAAATGGTTGAGGTTGGAAAGGACGTCTGTAGATCATCAAGTCCAATCCCCCTGCTCAAGCAGGGTCACCTAGAGCAGGTTGCCCACGACTGTGTCCACTCCAGTTTTGAGTATCTCCAAGGATGGAGACTCCATAACCTCTTTGGAACACCTGGTCCAGCATTTGACCACCTGCAATGTAAAAAAGTGCTTTCGAATTTCATGCATTTTAATCTGTGCCCATTGCCTCTTGTCCTGTGAGTGGCTTCCTCTTCTGTGTTCCCTTCTCTCATATTTGTGCACATGGATAAGATCTCCCTGAGCCTTCTCTTCCCCAAGCTGAACACTCCCAGCAATCTCAGCCTCTCCTCGTATGTCAGATGCTCCAATGCCTTAGTCATCTTCATGGCCTTGCACCAAACTCAATCCAGTAAGTCCATATCTTTCTTGTACTGGGGAATCCAGCACTGGACCCAGATCTCCAGATGTGGCCTTATCAGTGCTGAGTAGAGGGGAAGGATCACCTCCCTTGACCTGCTGGCAACACTCATCCTAATGCAGCCCAGGAGGCTTTTGACATTCTTTCCTGAAAGGGCACATTGCTTGCTCCTCATTTGCTTATTTGTCCACAGGGAAACCAAATTCCTTCTCTGCAAAGCTGCCTTCTGGCTCATTGGCCCCAGTTTGTACTGATGCCTGGGGTTATTCCGCTCGAAGCGTGGCACTTTGCACTTGCCGTTGTTGAACTGCATGGGGTTCCTGTTGGCCCATTTCTCCAGCCTTTCCAGGTCCCTCTGGATGGCAGCACAACCCATTGGTGTATCAGCAACCACTCCCAGTTTTGTGCCATCTGCAAATCTGCTGAGGGTGCACTCTATGCCATCATCCAGGTCATGAATGAAGGTATTAATGACAATTTGTCCCAGTATTGATCCCTGGGGCACACCATTAGTGACTGTCTTCCAACTGGACTTTGTGCTGCTGATAACAATCCCATGATCCCAGCAGTTCAGTCCGTTTTCAGCCCACCTCATTGACCATTTGCCTAGCCTGTGTTTTATCAGTTTGTCTAGAAGGACATTAATGGAGTTAGTGTCAAAAGTCTTGCTAAAGTTGAGATAAACAATATCCACTGCCCTCTCCTCACCCACCAAACCAGTCATCTCATCGCAGAAGTTTATCAGATTGGTCAGGCATGATTTCCCCTTCATAACTGTATGATGGCTAGTCCCCATTACCTTTCTGTCCTTCATATTTAGAAATGGTTTCCAGGAGGATTTATCTCCATTACCTTCCTAATAATGTATTGAGGTGAGGCTGACCAGCCTGNGTATGTCCAATTTGCTATACATTCCGTAATCTGAACCTCCTCTATGAAGGGTATGTCTTTCTTGCTACAGATTTTCCTGAGTCTCAGGGACCTGGGATTGCTGAAGACAATTCTAACCAGTGAAGACAGGCAAAGAAGACATTGTGTACATCCGCTTTTTCCATGTCTTTTGCCATCAGGTCCCCTGCCCCCATGTAGCAGTGGGTGCGCATCCTCCCCACTTTTATCTTTTTTTGTCTTCTGTGTACCTTAACTACATATAACTCCTATACTCTTCTTAATGCAGACACTAAAGCTATGATTTGTTTAGAACAATGAAACTTGACTCATTATACCAGGATCCATTATCCAACCAATCTCAAAGCCTTTAGAATTTGGTTAAATTGGGTTATTTTTATCCTGAATTTTACAAAAATCGCACTTTCATTGTGTTCAATTTAGCCAAAAGTTGAAATGACAGAGTCTATATGAAACAAGCAAACATTGACTAACTGCTGATTAAATGATTTTTAAACCAATCTAGCTGTTATTTTCAGCGCAAAAGCAACATTAGGGAAAATTTAAGTATCGGGGAAAAGTACTTAAATTTGGCCACTGTGGCAGCTAACAGTGCTAAATGAAGCTCAGAGTTAAACTACTCTCTTCTGTGAGTTTCCCTTTTTTGCTTTAAGTGTGTGTGGAAAAATGTGCAAGAAAGTTTTCAATGTCATAAAAATATACAAGAAAAGATATGATAAATGAAATTTGCACACGGATTTCAATCGAATTATTATCCTTACCAAAAATTAATATTTACTAGTAATTCTTTTTCATATTCAGTCTTCAGAGTACTTTGTAGGGTTAAATTTCTGTCAGCATTCAAGCTCTGATGAAATGGGGATTATATAACAAAGAAATACATTTTTTTTAATTAATCTGTCAAATGAGTCTCATTAACACAGAGCCTCATCATAGTAATTGCTTAAGAACCCGGCATTAGAACATCTAACATGTTTAAAAGGGTTCACTGTATTCAAGTTGATGTTGCATAAGTGTCCTTGAATATCATTTTTATCTCCATATTTCTGACAAGGTAGAAATGGTAGAAGTAGAACACAGATTAGAATAAAAGATCAACAAGAAAATAGTGCAAACACAAAATTAACAAATGGGATTTCTAGCATTTAGTTATCTTTCTCAGTAGCAGGTTCTAATACCAAATGTAAATCACATGATTGTTAGATTTTGTCCTTTTGAAATGCCTTAAAAAATAATAATTATCTGGACCAGTCTGACGGATATCTCTTGCAATATCCCTGTGGTGACATCTGATAATAGAATGCCTTTGATTATGTACTTGTCATATGCATACACTTGTTGCAGTAGGCCCACATAAGTTGTGGCAGAATCACACCCCTTTCAGAAAATGAAAGAAACAAATAGGCAATGAATGGAAAATATATTGAAACTATTTTACAACCTGCAACTCCATTGCTGCCAGGACAAGCTACAAGTATTTAGAAGGATGTAAACTAAGTGTGGGGGAAATCCAGACACCTGTTGATGAGATTAAAGAGTGGACTTTCTAACATCAAGAACAAGCAATGTATATTCTTTTGTGAACAAAACTAGTTAGTTCTAATATAGAAAACAACTGATTTGGCCAAATGTGAGATTTATTACTTAAAGCAATCATCAATACCAGTTCCTGTCACCAAGAGGTAGTATATATCAATACAAACCACTCTTCAGATGAGCTGATGTATATGGTAAGGTTTTTTTAATGGCAATGCCCATCATGACTGTGTTTATGCCATTAGCCACTCTTATTCTGCAGGCAAAATTATGGGGTGATGCTGGGTTTTCTCTTAGTCCCTTTGCGAAGTAGAGCTGGAAGTAATTTACAGAATGCATCTCAATCCATTGAGCTAGGTATGGAAAAGTACCTCTTCTTTCTTTTTCAGTGACTGTGGGAAGGTGGCTCTTCAGAAGCACCAATCAAATGAAAAATGAAGCTTCCTTTTCCCAGTCTCAGCATTTGAAATACCTGCCTGCTGTTTGAGTAAATTTAAGGGATTACTTCAAGTCACACACAGCACATCTCTAGAGGAAAGGCAAAATATTGCTTGAATCTGTAAGAACCTGCTGCTGGCTAGGAGGTTACCCGGTGAGATACAGGTTATTGAGAATTTCAATACTTTTAGTGGGTGGATGATTTGACTTTTACTATATCTGAGAGATGTGATGGTTTGAACATTCACACTGAAAAAATATGGTTTGCTGAAGGTGTCCCACAAGACATCCTATTTTCTTACGAAGTCTTCCTCATAGAACAAAATAAAACTCCAAAAACATTGACTTCTCCCACCATCAACAGGAAGTCTTGTTAGGAAGACAGGAAAGCTAACTGAGTTATGGAAAAAGTGAAATTAGTGACTAATCTGAGGAGATGATTCTGTAATATTTGATAACAGAATAAAATATGATATACAAAATAAAATGTTTGGTATACAAAATATATTGTATATCTCAAAGGGGATTGAGAAACTAAAAATACTGATCTAACCTGTTGTCAAAACCACTGGGATGTAAGGTTGTAGGTAGAAGTGGAAGTTTCTACTTCAGAAGTCTCATATTTTGTATGAAATACTGTTTTCAGGATAGCCTGACTAAAGCATGTTCAGTATTGTTTAGAAAAGTAAGGTATGAGAGTGCTTTTTACCTTTCCTATATTTTTATATCTACCGAGAGAGAGAGAGAGAAATTCTTGTATATGTTGTAAGAAATTATATTTAAATTAATAGTATTTAAAATCTTTTAAAACTCAATGTCCTGATTTGAGCAACACAGGATTGATTTATCTTCTAATAATTGGGAAGACTGCACTTTTAGAAGACTCCGGTGTCTGAATTTGTGAAAATATTTACTTTGTAGCCAGCTCTGGTGTGTGGGTTTCAAGGTCTCAGTGGTTTTGAGCTTGCCAGGTACAGGGATGAGGAGGAGCGAGATCTGAGCACTTGACCCAAGCTGGCCAACAGGGTTATTTCATACCATGAACATCACGTTCACTATAAATTAGAAAGTTTGCTGCGAAGTTCTCTCTCTCCCTTGATGGCTGTGATCCTGAGAGCTTCTTGCCCCAGTGCCGGACCCCTGAGACCTTCCCTTCCTCCCAAAGCTGTAGCGCTCGCAGTGTCCAACATTTGCTGTCCCCTGCTGGGAGTTCACAGCTTCCTACTGATAAAGCTGGGTGTGTATAATCTTTGCATATTCTGTATTGGTATCAGGATCAATATTGGTTCTTTAGTGCTATTAATGTTAAACATCTAATCTTACTCTATTAGATCTGTTTATACTTCAACTCCTGGGTTTCCTTGTTTTTCCCAATTCCCCTTCCTGGGTGGGGAGGAGTCATTGGGTGATAGAATGATTGTCTAAATGACAATAAATTGTTATGGGTTTCTCAAACCATAACACTCTATCAATTTCCTTTTACATTCACATGCCTTTGGAGGTTTAATCCTGTGATCAGGTGATTTACTTAAGAGGAGATCTAGAAGGAGCATGATTAAGCTAACACTGTCCTAGAGAGACCCTTTTCTTGAAAAGGACTATCAGGCAGAGTATTTCCGGAGACAGTGGTAGGAACTTAGCAAATGACCCCAAGGAATTCAGGGACATACACCCAGAGGATACGCTTCGGTGAAGAATAACATTTTTACTCATCTCAATAGCTTGTTCTTTGCCCATGACAAACAGTCTTGTGTTGCTCGAAAGGAAAAAAAAAAAAACTAATTCAAAGATAATTTCCTTAGTCTGTTTCTCTGTTCTTTTCACATCTCTGTATCATTCGACTTGCTCCCTCTCCTTTTTCTCATGAAAAGTAGCTATTTATATAACAATATAAAAGCTTACATAAAGACCATGATTGCCTATAACCTTCCTCTTATCTTGTCTCCCTTAATCTTGGAAGACCAATTCTTATCTTCATTCAGCACAGTAAGGCCAGCTTGGGATGTCTGTAAATACACCCAAAACTACCTTCTTGTTCCCCTTTAAATTCTTCTTTAAAACTCTCCTTTGCATTGATGCCTACATGACCACTCATTTGTCAGTGTTGATCTCACATCTCTACTCCAGTGTTTATAGGCACTGCCTTCAGCAGTTGCCAATATTTTTTCTGTATTTACACAGTATTTAAACAGTCAGTACTGATCTGTCACTAGCGTTCCTCAGCCGTATGCTACAAAAGTAATCAGTAATAACTTTGTTATCCAAGTTCCAGAAGTTTGGAGAAGGATCAGCGTTTGACAGGATTTGAGGATTTGAGCAGACTGATGGAGTATGGGTGAGAGAAGACCACCTAAATTCAATGTTATAATATCCAGAGGAGGGAACAGCAAATATCACTGAAGAGGTTGGTGTCAATCAGAAATTGCTACAAGAGAGAGCTATTTCCTTCTAGCCTATTATTTCTGTTATTTATGAGTGCTATTATCTAATACAGTAAGGAGCAGAGCCTGCCAAGATTTATACCCAGAAGTAGGGTTGCATACAAGCAGTCCCATCAACATAAAATATCTGAGTTACTTATAGCTAAAATAAACCAAAAAAGGAAATAATTATGTTCATGCAATTAAAATGTCCCTTTCATATGCACTTAAAATTGTTTTATTTCTTAATTATTAGAAAACAAAAGTAAATAGAAAGAAATGACAGCAACTTATTTACAGGTTAATTTATGATCTAATGGTTGCAGGGTCCTTATGTTATGCTTCAGATGGGTTTTGTCTTAAGTGAGGGCTCAGAAGCTAAACACAGAAAAATACACTTAACACAGAGTATTTAGCTGTGGCTGCATATGTGACCCACAGCATTTGCCATTTCAGGCAGTGAAATTTTATGGATCAGATTCTTATAAAGCTTTTTTCTGAACCTTGTTTGCTTGTGACGACAATCAATTTATTCTTTCAAAGACAAAGTCTTAATATAGCATCATCATAGAATCATAGAACGGTTTAGGTTGGAAAGGACCTTGAAGATCATCATGTTCCAACCCCCCCGCCATAGGCAGGGACACCTCCCACTAGACCAGGTTGCCCAAGGCCACGTCCAGCCTGGCCTTGAACACTTCCAGGGATGGAGCCTCAACAACCTCTCTGGGCAACATGTTCCAGTGCCTTATCACCCTCAAAGTGAAAAATTTCTTCCTAATGTTCAATCTAAACCTGCCCTCTTCCAGTTTAAAGCCATTGCCCCTCGTCTTATCACTACATGTCCTAGTAAAAAGTCCTTCCCCAGCTCTCCTGTAGGCTCCCTTTAGGTACTGGAAGGCCGCAATAAGATCTCCCCAGAGCCTTCTCTTCTCCAGGCTGAACAGACCCAACTCTTTCAGCCTCTCCTCACAGGAGAGGTGCTCCAGCCCTTGGATCATCCTCGTGGCTCTCTTCTGGACAGCAGGTCCATGTCCTTCTTATGTTGGGGACTCCAGAGCTGGATGCAGTACTCAAGGTGGGGTCTCACGAGAGTGGAGTAGAGGGGCTCACCTCTCTTGACCTGCTGGCCACGCTTCTTTTGATGCAGCCCAGGATATGGTTGGCCTTCTAGTCTGAGATCGCACATTGCTGGCTCATGTTGAGCCATCATATACTGATGTTGTTCATCATATACTGATGAACAACATGTGGCTTTAATAGAATACTGATTTTTTCTCATCACAGCTAATTAGGTTGGGCAGAATCTCACGCTGATGTGTCCAAATGGTTTTGAACTGCATCCCACCACCATAGAACATCTGTTTGCACTTGACCATGTCAGGTTGCCAGAAGGGCAATCAAGCTAACTGTGGAACCAGGAACCAGTGTCAGACCCTTTAAGATGCTGTAAGCAGCAGATTTTCTCTAATTGCTAAGAAATGTAGAATACACATGCCAGAAATTACCCAAGCTTACATCGTTTGGAGGAGTTAATGTGTGTCTGAAAAACTAAAACCAAACTCAGATTAATATCGTCTTCAGTTGACTTCTCCTATGGCTCAGCACTAAGCAATTTTACACATCTTTCAAGTGTTATTTGTCTGTGATCAGGTTAACCCAGCACTGAAACATGTTTTCACCTAATTAATTCCCTTCCTATTGAAAAGAACCTTCCTGTAAGCTTGATAACACTAGCACAGATTATTATCAAATAGGAGATACTTAATTAACATATTGCCTATTTACCATTTAACTATTTATCATTACTTCTGCAAATGACAATAGAATGATTTCATTAGTCAAGTAGTTTATTTATCATTAACGTCAACAATTCAAATTGATCTATCTGTGGTTTTGTACACAAGATATCTACATGACTAGCTGGTTTAATGGGCATGTTCAAAACTAGGAACTATCGTTTAAAGCAAGTCTACCAGGACAAAAATTATTTTTGATGTGTTATAAAGAATTTCTGGCTGGAATATCCCAGCTGACAACTAACCACAACTAATCAATTAGGGACATCTGCTAAAGAAGAGAAAATAATCGAGTTTTGTTGATATTGTTGATATAATTTAAAAACTGAGAATTTGCTTACCACAAGAAGTGAAGGAGTGATAATCAGAAGATTTCTTAAATACTGTAAAGCATTTCAAATTCATTTAACAAAACTTGTTATAGATTCTTCAAAAAGGACAGAAGAGGAAGGGCAGGCCTTTATGTACACATATCTGCTCTGAATGTTCATTTTAGTGTTGCAACAAACAGTTATGCTTGTATACCATGTTTAGGGCACACTAAATAAGAATCCATTATGGGAAATACACAAACAAACACTGTCGTGACCTGCTTGTGTTGCACCATCACTTCTAGTGAAATCAGAGAGGTCTCTGCGATGATTCAGTAGCCTAAGCATGTGAAATCCATGCCTTTGGAAGCGTTGAATTAGCTTGATTCAGCAAGGAAGAGGTTATAAAACAAGCAAAGTTTTACTCCCTTTCAGATTCAGATCCTATATCATCTGCTTCCAGATACAGGATGTTAGATATTGGTTTTAAACTAATATCCTCCAAAAATTATTCTTCTGTGCTCCTGAAATCTGTTACATAAATAGTTTTGCAATAACTTTTCTTTCTTCCAGTAGAGTATGGGTCCTGTAAATCTTATTTCATATCTAATTCTTAAGAATAAAATCCTGGCAATATAAACCATAAGTTTCCTTTTAATGTATTCTTAATTTTACAAGGAAGTTTCACTTTTTTAAATGTTGCCTTTGCATATAAATACAGGTCTACTTTACCAAATAGGTCCATTTAGTAGACCCCTGCATTGACATGTTCTTTCTTTTTACAATAAAATATTTTGGACAACCTTTCTGCATTTATAATTTTTGAGTACTCTGTACAAAGGAAAGTATGAACTTTTAGAGGGACAATCTACTGAATTACTAGGGTAATTTAGAATTGATAGATATCTGATATTTTAGAAAAAAGTGCAATATTATTCCTTACTGAACACAGAGAGATACAGCCCTGCTTTGGGCAGACCACTGTTTTCATGTCATAAAGATCTAGGCCTTTACTGGGAGCATGGGATTTGTTATTCAGAGTTTTCTGTGACCACTCTGGTTAATCTCATTCTCCAAACACAACAGCTTCCCTATATAAACACTAAAATGTGCATTTAATTTATGACTACTTGCAGAGTTGGAATTTATTGGATTTATGGAAGAGAAGAATAAAGTCTGTTGCCATCTGCGTGGATCAAAGCATTTCTTTGTTAGTAGGATGTGCACAAAGAGCACTGCTAGTGACAAAATTGTATCTTCCGAGCAAGCCCTGTAAAGATTTAAAGCTGGAGTGGTATTCAGAGGCGAGGAAAAAAGACATGGCAGAAATAAAAAAAAAATAAGGTGGTTTAACATTTTAAGTATAGACTACAATGAAGGTGAAGAGATTCTGTTTTCTTTTGTAGCATTTTCATGCTGACAGCTGTACTTGTTTTCTTGTTTCCTGAACACGCAGTCCATGTTGCCAAAAGCTCCATGATATCCAAAATAAATTAAAAGTGAGATATTTCTGTTAGATTAGATTTTGCTCAAGGCACACTTATGAGTACAATAAAATAATACATACAGCAGGTATTGAGGTTTCATTTATTTCAATGGGATTCGTATCTGGGCCTCAGTGAAATGAATTATTTAATATCTGTTTCTACTTTTTTTCATATGCAGTACCATTCACCACAAAATAGCTAGTGGACTCTTTAAAATGCCACCGATACACGGTGTCGCTCTTGCCTAGAGGACTGATTTCGGTGAGATTTTCTTTAAAATCTACTCCTATAGTTTCAAAGTGACAGGGAGAATTCAGGGTTCTACTTTTCAAAGGTACTATTAGTACTAATAGTACTAAAGGCGCTATTTGCAAAGTAATAACTGAAAATCACAAGAATATCAAGAAAGCTCTTGCAGGTTTTTTCTCCTCATGAAAACCTTACTACAGCATGTTCCCTGTATACTTATGCAAACCCCACAGATGTCTACATTTTATAATGCAAAGATATTTTTAGCCAATCCATCATCTGTGCCTTACTGTACAAAGTAGCTTGACACAGGCTACCACTTGCATGAAACCTGTAAGAAATCTAACACCTGAATCATCAGAAGTGTTAATATTTACATTCACAATCTCATTTGCCTCCAGGGCTTTGCAGATGCTACTGCTAAAATGTGGATATCCAAGGATGACACACATTAGCACCTGAAAAATAGTTACACAAAGCAAAGATATTATTTATGAAGTTGTTCATTAGAGGATATATTTAAGTACTGCAAGACAGAACTATATGAAGACATACAAGCTAACTCTAAAAACACATTGTCACAAAGAGGAAATGGCATAGTCATACTAATGTGATATTCTGCCTTGGCCTTGGCATGTCATTTCTCAGCCAAACTAATTTCCTTGGATGCAATTCCATAGAGAGATGCGCAGCTCTCTAGCACTGACTGCATGAGACTGCTCTGCACAATCCTGGATGTCTCTGTGATGGTCCGCTTTGCTGTGTAGACTGACACATAAGATGAATTTTGGAGGTTTGGTCCACTGTTCGACTTTTCACGGGACATGGCAATTCACAGCTCTTACATGGCAAGGATTGTAATTATGCAGCTCTGAAAATTAAGAACTTGACAGCCTTAAGGTCACAGAGGATGAGAATGCCAGAGGGTTTTTGTGGCAACATTTTTGGGATCCTTTCCAAATAACCCTGAGTATGTGATGAATAATAAATTTATGTATTTATGATAAACTACATAGAACTGTGCAGATGAATTTGCGAGCCTCTATCAGGGGATTAAGAGACGGCAAGGGATTGATATGCAAACTGAAAAGCTGAGTGAAAGGTTTATTTCCTTTAATTGGTCTAGCTGCATTTGAATGGAGGAGAAATTAGGTGCTTATACAATTCAAAGGCGGATGACAAATGCTAATCCTTACCAAACAGTTGATAAATCATAGGTTTGTTTTACATAAGGGCTCTCCTCCCTCTAAAGGATGCTTACTGAACTACTCAGATATCTAGGGAGGGTGACAATTGTCCTAGAATGACTACAAGTGTCAATTTTTATATGAGGCTTGTGGTATGCTTTAAGAATCACTGCAGTTTTCTTTCTTAACTAGAAGTATACAAATGCAAAATCAGATAGAGAAATCATTTATAACACCTTTTAAACCCCAAGTTTATGTACAGATATGGCTTAGACACGTTTCCTCTTAGCAGTGATTTAAAGGACTTAAAAATGCACAAGATATCTAGAAACCCTAAAGAACTGCAAAGATTGAGGTGTGGATAAAAAGTATCCCACAAGAAAATCCAGGACTAGGGAGAAGTTAATTTAGCCTATCTAACCAAGCTGCTAAAAAAGAAAACGTGTTTTGGCCTGAGATTCTGCCCTGGGGGTGGGGAGGAGAAGCACTTATGTTTTAGGAAATACTTTTGGCTAGTAGGTAACTTGAAAAATATAAGGTTCTGCTTTCTGTGCCTCCCAAAATGGAATAGAGTTTTGGGGGACCACGAAAGGAAAAGAGTGTCCTTTTTTCAGTTCACTTACTCTAATAGCCTGATTGTGATGAGACACAACATTGAGGACATCATTTTCTGTCTTTTCAGCCTGCAATTACTAGATCCTCTTTTAACCCTCGTGGTGGGTTGACCTGAGCTGGCCACCAGGTGCCCTCCAAGCTGCTCTATCACTCCCCCTCCTCAGCAGAACAGGGGGGAGGAAATAAGGTGAAAAAGAACTTGTGGGTCAAGATAAAGGCAGTTTAGTGTAGAAAAAGCAAAGGCCATGCATGGAAGCAAAGGAAAACACAAAGATTTTATTCTCTACTTCCCATCAGCAGGCGATGTCCAGCCACTTCCTGGGAAGTAGGGCTTCACTACGCATAGCAGTACTTCCTGCTCCGGAAGAAAAATGCAGATTTTATTGCTGAACATGACATAATATGGTATGGAATATCCCTTTAGTCAGTTTGGGTTAGCTGTTCTGGCTATGTCACTTCCCAACCTCTTGCCCAACCCCAACCTTCTGGCCTTTGGAGGGGGCAGTTTAGAGAGACAGCCCTGATGCTGTGTGAGCACTGCTCAGCAGTAGCCAGAACACCGGTGTGTTATCAACACCTTTCTAGCTACAAATACAAAGCACAGCACTATGAGGGCTATTATGGGGAAAGTTAACTCCATCCCAGCCAGAACCAGTACACCCCTGCACAATTTGAAAGCCATTCAAAATTTACTTCCAGAAGACTATCTTAGCCATAAATTCTTAAAACCAGGACACGAAGGAAGCAACATGCTGCTGTTTTCTGTTGGAGGGGGTTGGTCCTAGCTCTGAGAAATAGTTATTCAAGTGTTCCTTGTCCGAATGTAAACCCAAATCTGACATGGTTCAAATTTACTGTGTTTTGCAACAGACCTCTTAATAAAGGACTGTAAAAGCTAATTTGCATACATGAGAACCAAATCATATATCTGCAACCACATTCATGTGCACAGAATGAAAAATGCAGCATAATATCACCTCAAGCGAAATGCCAGTTCCTTCTTCCCCAGTGTAGGCAAATTTTTAATTTCAGCTACAATTTCAGCTATTTACTTTTTATTGCTTTATTTTTTTAAGGTTAAGAGACATCAACATTTTCTTAGATGAAAAATGGTTCAATAAATCTGCTGATGAATCTGTGGCAACTGCTATTCCCAACTCAACATCCAGCCCTCAAGAGGACCCTATGATCCCCAAAAGAAAAGCATTCCCTCTATCCTGACAGCTGAAACCAGGGTCTGAAATCATCATCCTGTTAGAGGACTAGGGGAGAACAGTGGATTAATCCCTTCCATAATTTTTAAAAGGGCTAGGGATAAAATACATTTATCTTTTCTTGCTGGCAATCCCAGTAATATAAATTCTCAAGTTTTTCAAACTGTGAATGCTTATGGGGAGCCTATTAGTATATAAAGCCTGTGTAATTTAATGCATGCCATGTCTATGGTGTTTAACTGCATATTATCCATGTAGACAACCTATTAAACAAGTTTGGGTATATCCATAAAAGCTTATCATGCCAAAGTTGGACCAGTTAGACAACAGGATAACTAATGTTTCTTTTTCTAATACGGTTTTAGGAAATATCCGTCTGTCTGAACAAACACAAAAGGCAGATTTATGATGAAATCCTTAAAAGGTAGGTCAGATTTCAGGCTTCTGGAAGAGTCACATATCCTGCCATAGAAAACAAATAAAAATGTTGATGAACACACACAGTGTCTCATTACAAAGTAATGTATATATATACATATAAAAAAACCCTTATACTTATATTGCATTACTTAAACTATCTTAAACTACTCAACATTTGCATTGGATTGCAAAAGTACTCTAGAATTACATGACAATGGATGGTGAATACAACTCAAGGAAACTGCACGCTGCAAACCTTTCTGCGTTTTTTACCATTGTTGCACAGCCTGGTAAAATGCGTGTTACCGCATCCATCAGCCATTATCAAATCACAGCCGCCACGTGTTCCCTAACCTCTGGCAGTGGGCATCGTTCCCTGCACATCTTTCCTTCACAATCTGCCCCATCTGACACAAAAGTTCCACAAAATCAAGTTTCCTTTGTCTGATCTGATTTTATCGGGCTTAACTCTTGTTATGACAAATGTGGGTGATTTCCTTCTCATTAGTCATATCTAAGAAATGGGTACCATGTGGTAGTCTCTCACCATATTTCAGTGTGAAAATTATGGCTTCTTAATGTCTCGTTTTTTTCAACATGGAAGTTTCACATGTGAACGGTAAAACATTTCACATGAAACTAAAATAAATTCATTTTTTTATACTATTCAGAAGTCTAACCATCTATTAAATTGCTACGTTGGATGTAAATTAAATTATTCTGTGTAATATTTTACTCACTGATTTGAATTCTCAGTTGTCTCTTTGGGCTAGGACAGAAATGGCAAGAAAATATTCCAGTATTTTAGATGTCAGAAACAACTTTTGACATTGTGTGGCTTTAGACCTAACTTGTTTGTTTTTCCTGCTGTTTTTCCTCAAGTTCTCCACATCTTGTTGCAATAACCCAAAACATTCAATACCTCAAAGTATATATATCACTATTTTGTTTGGCTCTCCCTGTGCAAATTCCATCCCATTGGTTTCTATTAGTGCTGGTTCTTGTGAGGTCTTCTAGGCTACAAATAAAAAGGATTTGGTCATACTATGGGACTCTATCAAATCCCTACCTTCAGGTCAAACCAATTAATCTTATTTTAGCCTTTTATGATTTTGACCAACTCTTACATAATGCATGAATAGTAAATACTTGTTTTTATAAAGTTTTCTGGGTCTAAATAGTGCTGCTTCATCAGCCAGAGGTTTTTTGCCTTGGATGCAATCCTCAAAAAGACAGTCCATAAAAATATTTTGCAAGGGTGTCGATAATGTGTTTACACAGTAATTTTTACAGGGAACAAAGCAACCATCAGGGACCATGGACATGTATCCTGTCTTTGGCCATTTTCCAGACTTCCTCATCACGTTAGAAACTTAAGAAATATCTGGATGGCTGCCCTTTCATTTTATTTTATTTATATGTTATTCATCTAGACTTACTATTTAATTATGTCCACACTTCATCTTCAGCTAGATCTGTTACGCTTTCTTTATTTCCCACAAAAAATTTTGCAATTACTAGAACACAGGCAGATTTTACCTTATTTTATGGATAGTTGAAGGATGCTGTAAATGTAAATTCTGTACCATATCCTTTTATCCTTACTTTGATAGAATAAAAAAGAGCATGTTTTCACAGCTGTTCCCACAGTTTCTCTCAGGCTAAATGAATTGACAAAAGTAAGTAGGGATTAGCAATGCTGATCTTTGCTGCAAGTAACATTCGTACTCAGATCAAATACAACAGTTTGTCCTTTAGTTGTACAGAACCCAAAATGCCGTTTTTCAGAATATGGGAAAACTTATAAGTCTTCAAGTTTCCATTTTTTTGTTTCAGCCTGGCTGTATTATGATTTAGGGAAGTCGCGTTCAATAGTTCTGCAAAATATTCTGCATTTGACAGTGTCTATCCATATTGTTAAGTGGGAAAGAAATGTTTGATTGAATAGCATAACAAGTCTATCTCAGATCAAAATTCCTCATTTTGTTCTATGATAGCTCTCAAAAAATAGAGACTTCCTTCAGCTCAAGCATTTTTCACTGGGCTGCTCCGTTAATACATCACTAAGGCATAATACAGTCTTCTCATCAGACAGAGGCTTATTAAAGGTCTGCTGCATCTCTTTTTCTACTGACAGAACAAGATCCCAGCAGGGAGGAGGCTATAGTCAAATGCTTAATTTGGTTATAAATAAAGGATTCAAAAAGCAGTTCTCCATTCTTGACAGATCCATTGATTTCCTGAGTTTTTGGCAGGTTTGTTATGGCAGATGTGCTCAGTAGAACTGTAGGGTATGCTTATAGCTACTTACAGATTTTTGGAAGCTGCTGTTTCTGCTAAGTTATTCAGTTTAGAACTGGAAACCCACATTTTATAATAAAACTTGATGACATCTGTCACAGCTTGATTACTTATGTTAAGGTAGTACCTTAAGTCCCTCAGTATGAATAAATAACAGTATGATAGTAATGCTGCCATCTATCCAAAGGCTAAAATAATTTTTCTGTCAAATCTTGAAACAAAAAAGGCTCCAAATGGCTGTAAGGACAAACCTTTTCACTATGAGGATAGTCAAGCATTGGAACAGGTTTCCCAGAGTTTTTGCGGTCCGTTACTGGAGATTTTCAACCTAGACTGGATAAAGCCCTGAAAAATGTGGTCTGACCCTGCTTTCAGAAGGACTTCTTGAGGCCCCATCCAACCTGAATTTTCCTATGACTCTATAACAACTATTTTGTTCCTGATTTGCAAGAACTAGCTTATTATTTTTGCTCTATAGAAGCTCTAAGTTAACTTCCATCTTCTTAATTAGATATTAGTTAATATGGCACATCCAATGAACATCTCTATAGTTTTAATTGTCTAAGTCCTAATTTTTAGATTTAATTTCAGAAGAAATTTAAAAATCCAAATAAAAGGTTGGGAATACTTTCCCCCCTAATCTGTAATTCTTAAATTTTGGCAATAGATACACCAGTAAAATTTAAATTGTGTGAGTTATGATGAAGAAATACACTGAAATACCAGAGTTTTATTGATAATCTAGTTTCAGTCTACAATTTTATGGACTTTCCAATGCTAAACCAAAGGAACAATTACTTGCTATTCTTTTTATTGTAGTTAGTAATTCAACGTACTAAGAAAATAAACTAATCCTAGAAAGACAAGATCAAAGTATAAGAGCAGCCATGACTGCAAAACAACATCCACATGACTTGAGATGTCTCCAGAAACAAGACTGATATGCAGACACAGTGGACTAACAGAGAAGGGAATGGAGAGGAAATTTTGTTTTTCTGGAATAATATTTTTAGTAGCAACAGTGGTAGAAAGGCACGACTGAAATTCCAAAACACATTGCATTATTGTGTAATCTAAACAGAAGGGATGAAAATACATTTGTAGCAGTTCTTCAGAGAGAGAAACTGCAGAGCAACGCATATACCATAATTTGTAGCAGTTCCGCTTTCATCTACCAGCTCTACCTGTAAATTGCTGTCATCTACCTGATAATAAGAAAAACATTCATAGAACTGGCACTGAAGGGCTAGGATTTAGGGTGTGTTGTAGGAGTTCAAATGACTTTGTAGTGTCAGGGAATCAAACACTAATTTTGTATTCATCATGTGACCAAAAGTTCTCTCTAGAGACTGAATTTCTCAAATAGTGATGGAGTTCATTAAAACTTACTGGAATATGAGATGACTAGACTAGGGCTTTAGGAGGAAATTACTTCAGTTCACGTGAAAAATAAATTGGACTTATCTAAGATTTTTGTTTCTAATTAAGACAGAACAAAAGGGAAATATATAGCAAGCATTCACAATGTTAATCTGTTTCATTTTTCAGAGTTTAACTATGAAATAAAGAGGACTAAGGCAGTTATCATTATCTTTGCCTAGCTTGAGGCAAATTGTCTTTGTAATACTAAAATTGGGTAACTTCTGAGTACTTCATGTAGAACTAAACTTGTTCTGCTGAGTTAAAAAATTATACTTTTCACGCCAGTAGTAATTTAGGATATATTTTATGGAGGTATTGTCATGTCGCCAATGCAGATAACTATCTAGGAGATTTTATAGGAGTCCTCAGGCACTTAATCTTCATTGGAAACTCTATCTGTGGGTACCTGTTTGTTGTACTTAGCTGCCAGAAGGTGCATCTAACATTAGCATCTAACAGTAACTTTCAGAAGTACCTCCACACACACACACAAAAAAAAAAAAAAAAAAAAAAAAAAGGAAAAAAAAATTTCAGTATATAAAAATTAAATCCCTT